>CM060329.1:609129-621629 GCA_030674155.1 Stramonita haemastoma
ACTGTCCCCCGTTTGCTATGAAGGTATAAGATGGAGGGTATAGAGCTGGGGTTTTTTCACACCACCGACGCAAGCAGATTTTCATCTGGCTGCGAACCAAGCAGAATGTTAATTAATCTCTTTGCGCTTTTGACCGTCTCTCTGTCTCTGGTGTCACTCTTTGTCTCCGTGTGTGTGTGTGTGTGTGTGTGTGTGTGTGTGTGTGTGTGTGTGTGTGTGTGTGTGTGTGTGTGTGTGTGTGTCCGGTTGCCATAGAAAGCACGATCATATGGCAAGTACGTCATAGGTTTTCCCTGCGTGATGTAGTAAGCTTAAATAACTATTTCAGTCTTCAAGGGACAAAAATGAATCGTTAAAGCTAGAAGCCCTGAGCAGTGTCAAAAGGGGTTCTGCCGATTACCCGAGTCTGTTCGGTGTGTGTGTGTGTGTGTGTGTGTGTGTGTGTGTGTGTGTGTGTGTGTGTGTGTGCGCGGTGTGTGTGTGTGTGTGTGTGTGTGTGTGTGTGTGTGTGTGTGTGTGTGTGAGACAGACAGACAGACAGACAGACAGACAGACAGACAGATTAATTACGCTTTTTAAAAACTTTCTTTGAAATGTGATGGTAATCCCGGATAAACACGGCCTGTCATGCCTTGCTCACACCCTTTATTGTTTCCCTTGCTCATAATTTTGCCAGTCTCGTGTGCTAGCATTCTTTATTCCGGTTTAAACATTGTTTTATTTTTTATATATATATATATATATATATATATATATATATATATATATATATATATATATATATATATATATATATATATATATATTACACACACACACATCATAAGCAGACAACACTACTAGAATGTAGTTTGTAAACGTGTTTGCGCCTTCACTCGTTTTTTGTAAGCGTTTTACAAAGCTAGCATACACACACACACACACACAGACACCTCTCTCTCTCTCTCTCTCTCTCTCTCTCTCTCTCTCTCTCTCTGTGTAGATATTATCATATTTTAGTCTGGTCAGAGGCTTATATATATATATATATATATATATATATTATATATATATATATATATATATATATATATATATATATATATAAGGTAAACTTTCTGTTTACCTGTTCAACTTCCAGTTAGTAATCAGCTGCGTCCTTGTTCCGGGAGGAAAAACCGTTGTTGCAGTCCTATGACTTGAAAGGTTGCGGTTTACGAAACGTGGACAAGGAGTAGGCGGGGGCGTGAGGGTTAAAAAGATAGAGTGGGAAGACCAAAATACAATGTGGGAGGATAGAGGTAAAAGGATAAGAGAGAGAGAGAGAGAGGGGGGGGGGGGGGGTATATTGTGTAGGAGAGTGTGAACGTGTCTTGTCGTTTCCGTCTATCGCGAATGTTTTACATGTGACTCCCACGCTTGATAAGAGAGTGAAGACAGGGGACCCCTTTCGCTGGGTCAGCTGCCGGCTCTCGCCCCATTATTTCATCCCCTTTTAGGCCTCATAAAAGTCTTACAAGGGGAAAAAACACAGGCCGCTTAGTTTGGGATTTATACAGTTGTAGTGAGTGGGTGAGTGAGTGAGTGTGTGTGCGTCTGTGTGTGTGAGTGTGTGTGCGTCTGTGTGTGTGTGTGTGTGTGTGTGTGTGTGCGCAAAACCTAACGACTTTTTCTTTTAAAGTACCCTGAGGAAAGCAATTTACTCCTGACCCAAAAAGGAGTCCAGCAGAACTGCATAGATCAAAACTGGAAAAGGAACAGACTATAAATGCAGAATCTACCCCCACAAGATTTTCCCTGCAGAATATGCAGCCGATTGTGTGCACTGGAGATCTGTTTTTATTCTTGCCGGAGGACCCATACAGGGATTTTTTTAAAAATTATTATATCCTTTGTTTTTTTGTTTTTTTTAATCTGTCATCGGGACAGAAGACAGCAAAAAAAAAAAAAAAATAAAGATTAGGGGTGCAGAATCTAAACTTAAAGCAATGAGGATTTAGAAAAGGGGAGCCGGCTAAGCTTTGTTAAGACCACAGCTACGTTCTCTCTCTCTCCTCTCTTCTCTCTCTCTCTCTCTCTCTCTCTCTCTCTCTCTCTCTCTCTCTCTCTCTCTCTCTCTCTCTCTCTCTCTCTCTCTCTCTCTCTCAGTTTATTCAGGCAAAGATTGACCACAGATGGCAGCAAAGGAGGGATCATAACTATACAAACCAGTGAAAGATATCAAATGTCTAGACCATGTATAAGTTCACATGGCGTCAAACTTTATCTAAAGCTTGATATGGTCATACATTTGAAAAGAATTATGTCTTAAGTTTAGACTTGGTGTATCAAATATAAATGTTCATAAATTCAGGTGCAGAGAACATGGTGTTGATGACCTCAGGTTACTTTGCCCATTTTGTAAGCAAGCACCTGAAGATGAAGTGCATCTTGTGTTATGCTGTCCAGTGTTAGAGGATGTTAGGCAGAATTACATCCCTGTAAAATATAGTAGGCAGCCTAATTCATTGAGACTGTTTACTCATGGCGTCAAGTCAGCCAGAGGTTGTGCATAGTCTCACTTTATATTTGTGTAAAGCTTTCAGAATAAGAGATATTAGGTTATCGTAAGTCATATTTTTGTTATCTGATTTTGTGTTTTATACAATAAGTGTTTGTTGTTTCCGTTGTTTTTTGTTTGTTTTGTTTTTTATCCCCCACCAAAATGCTAAGCCGTTCGGCAACCCCCTTCGTGTATGGGCCAATGGCCTTTTTGTGAATAAAACCATTCTCTCTCTCTCTCTCTCTCTCTCTCTCTCTCTCTCTCTCTCTCTCTCTCTCTCTCTCTCTCTCTCTCTCTCTGAGGGCCAAGTGTAAAGCAGCCTCTGTCTTATCCAATTACCCTCAATAAAACATTGGAGTCCTCTTGAACAGAAGGGTGACCAATCGAGGTGAATGAAGGCCTGGTTTGTCTGAGGTGCCCTCTTAGTCAGCCACGAAAGGGATGTTGAAATCTGAATCCATAACTTATGCAGCACCACGCGGGTTTTAAGACGTGTAATTTATGTCAGCCACGTTACATTGAAGCGCTGACATGACATGACACTGCTTGAAGCGGAGATTGCAAGTGAAGCAAATTTAGCCTGTGGGCAACGCTCGTACAACGACCTATGTGCGTTGGGGGCAACAGGGCCTCGGGGCATTGCCGGCCCAGATCGACAGTTTGACTTATAGGGTGGACCTTGATGATAATTTTATGACCGAAATATAAGTAAACGCGTTAAATACGCAGAGCCAGGCTTTTTAATGCTATGCTCATAAGTGAGTGAGTGAGTGAGTGAGTGAGTGAGTGAGTGTGTGTGTGTGTGTGTGTGTGTGTGTGTGTGTGTGTGTGTGTGTGTGTGTGTGTGTGTCATTTAAACCACCGAACTGAAACACCAAGCGCATCCCCTAGAAACTTGCAATACTATTTGTTAATATGCTCTCTGTCTCTCTCTCTCTCTGTGTCTCTCTCTCTCTCTCTCTCTCTCTGTCTCTCTCTGTCTCTCTCTCTGTCTCTGTCTCTCTCTCTCTGTCTCTGTCTCTGTCTCTCTCTCTCTCCCTCTCTCTCTCTCTTCTTGTCTCTGTCTCTGTCTCTCTCTCTCTCTCTCTCTCTCTCTCTCTCTCTCTCTCTCTCTCTCTCTCTCTCTCTCTCTCTCTCTCTCTCTCTGGGTGTTTCATAAATTTCCATAAACTTAGATCTACAAAATGCACAGTGAATCTGATGCAACATATTTTTTATGTAATAAATCATCAGAAGATGTTTTTTTAAATTTTTTTTTATATTATTCATTCCTCAGCTAGAGCTCCGCGGTTCGCCAGTGGAGAGATGTTAGTGTGTGACCGTTTTTTGCTCACCATGAAGTCTTCCGGAAAATAGTACAGTTTGCATTATGTTGTGTCACCGTTGATAAACATTAGGCAAAAATGTCCCATCGAACTTTACCAACCATCCCAATGCGTTTAGACTCCGTTTGCTCCTAAGAAGCAGACATCCTAGTAAGTTATCATTAGAAATCTAGCTTTATATTTGTGTAAATTATGTTTTAAAAATAAAGATATAATAATGTCATTGAGTTGGGGGGTGGGGGGGGGGGGGTCCACTCTGAAATTGCTTGCCTTTGTTTGTCACAGCTGTGCTTTACTGTGTATTCTTATGAATATTCATGGGTTTGATCAGCACCCCCTCCCCCTCCCCTTCATGTCCCCCCCCCCTCTCTCTCTCTCTCGTTCTTGGTATTTGGATCGTTATTGTTGTTGTTGTTTAGTTAGAGGAGGTTGTTATCTTATCCCTGGTAAGGGCGGGGACTGGATGCAAAAAAGCACACAGGTGCTTATTCATTATCCTGGAAATAAAAGAATTTGCTTTGCCTTGCCTTGTCATGCGCACATCTGGCGTTACGGCAGAGCACTAAGGAGAATCCATCTTTTCCCCCACTTTATGGTGAGGGAAGCCACCAGTCTAAGGAGGGAGGGAGGGGGTGATGGGTCTATTTCCCAATTTCTTTGAGCTCCTGTCCATCTTCCGTGGCAGTTTCCGATCCGAGTCTTCAAATTGAGACAGCAGAGAGATGTATGCGTGGCGTGCGTGTGAGGCCATCTGTATTTTTTGGTATGGCAGGGGAACAAAGAGCGTTTGTGGGCAGCTCTGAAGTGGGGGGCAGCTCTGAAGTGGGGGGCAGCTCTGAAGTGGGGGGCAGAGGAGCGATGGAGAGGGGCCGAGAGGTGTGCGTTATTCATCAAAACCCACAATTTCTTAACACTGGCTTATGAATTTCAACTTGCCCTCGTGTGTCTTATACACGTAGCGTTTTCAGATAATAGGTGCATGTTATGCGCTGGCATGCCGGCGTGCACATACAAGTGCATGAGGGTAAGCGTGCATACATACAATTGTTTGATCTTTAATATAATATAATATAATATAATATAATATAATATAATATAATATAATATAATATAATATAATATAATATAATATAATATAATATAATATAATATAATATAATATAATATAATATAATATAATATAATATGATATAATATAATATGATATGATATATGATATGATATATATTATGTTATGTTATGTTATGTTATAGTATGTATATATATATATATATATATATATATATATATATATATATATATATTATATATATATATATATATATATATATATATATGAGTGTGTATGAGAGAGAAGAGAAGAGAAGAGAAGAGGAGAGAGAGAGAGAGAGAGAGAGAGAGAGAGAGAGAGAGAGAGAGAGAGAGAGAGAGAGCACGATTATGAGTGGTTATTAGATTAAAATTAATAATACAAATAGTAAAACTAAGCGACTATTTCTCCACTGTTGGCAACAAAAACAGGAAAATGGCTCAATTTCTAAATATTGTGATAAAGGCTTTATTCTGTTAATTTTGAAAAGCCAAATGGTTAAAGATTTTGTAGCCATTATCAAAACAGCAGCAGGTGGTTCGTATCTTCAGATATATGCAAATGAAGTCACATGTTCCAAAAAATGTAACAGCATTTCACTGTGACACTGTTGTGCCTATAACTTTAAATGAAAACATGTATTTACAACAAACAGTATTCAGAAGTGAAGTTACTACTTAGTGCCAACCACTAGACACAAAGAAACCAAAAACAATTTTTTAATTATGGGAGTAGGTACCGGCAATAAGTGTGACACTGTATATTACAAGGGGGTCATGACAATATCACACAGCCAAGACATTTTGGACCAGTATTCAATGAATACCTCAGCATCATTAGTTATTGCATGTAGATTAAAGCCATGGAATGGAAAACAGATTGTGCAAAACACAACTCTGATATGGGCCTTTAAAGTTTGTGTGGTAACATTACATGTGACACCAATTATGACATTTGAATAAAAAACAAAGCAAACTGTTGATGTACAACAATACTTTTATTACAGAATTGATGATTACATGGTCATGAACAGTAACTAACAAGAATTATGATAAAAATTTTCATTTGTTTGTGTACATGGTTCAGAAAAACAAAGAAATATAAAGAAAGAAAACAAAACCTTTCTTCATGTATAAAACATGGTGAACTGACATGAATCATACAAAAGCAATAAAATCAAGACAAATCAACAAGTAGTTCAGATATAAAAAGATAATTAACTGACTGGAATTTTTTTTTAATCGATAAAGACAATTTAATTTGTTTATGTTTAGTAAGGCAGTGAGTTTGGCCCAGGCCAAAAGCTGTGTGGGGTACTGATGTCAGCTAATTGCCAAGGCCTACACTAGAATGTTGTAATGTTGTAAAATGTTGTTTTGAGATTGCCTTCAGCCATGACAAGCTCTTAATAACAACATGCACTCTCCTGTAATTAAAGGAGAAAAATTCCTCTGAAGTTGCAGTATTGCTGCTTATATGGTGAGGTACATGGAAACAGTCAAACATGCAAACTGCTCATTCAGTGTGCAATTTCAATCTCACAGTGATTCCCAGGTGGGATGAGTGAGTCAGAGTGCACTCTCTGGGTGACCCCCAGAAGGTTACACTTGGGGAACACACAACAACAACACAGTGAGCAGACTAGAAAGTAAGTCTTAATGGTACAAATCATGTGTCACAACACAAATTAAAAAAAAATTATATTCAATCAAAACAATACAGCAGAAAGGCACAAACATCAGTACAAGAAGCATAAATCAATGTAAGCTGATGAAGAGCACTCCTGTTAGTACTTCTTAAGTTTTGTCCACTATTTAAAAATCTCCCATTTGTGTGTGTGTTGTGTGTGTGTGTGTGTGTGTGTGTGTGTGTGTGTGTGTGTGTGTGTGTGTGTGTGTGTGTGAGAGAGAGAGAGAGAGAGAGAGAGAGAGAGAGAGAGAGAGAGAGAGAGAGAGAGAAACTCTTCTTTATGTGTGTGTGTGTGTGTGTGTGTGTGTGTGTGTGTGTGTGTGTGTGTGTGTGTGTGTGTGTGTGTGTGTGGTGTGAGCAGAGAGAGAGACAGACAGACTGATACAGAGAGAGAGACAGACAAACACACACACACACACACACACACACACACACACACACACACACACACACACACACACACACACACAGAGGGAGACAGAGAATTGTGTGTATGTGTGTTGGGAGGGAGTGGAGACATAGTGGGGGGGGGGGGGGGCAGGGAAGAGAGAGAGAGATGGGTGGAGTGGTGGTTGGAAAGAGCTAACAGCTCTGGTACCATGACAACTTACAGGCACCTGCCGAAAACAAGGTAATAATTGGGGGGGGGAGGGGGGGGGGGAAGAGAAGTGTGGCCGTGGATGGTAGACTGTAGAGAAAGAGGAAGGGTTCAACAGGTCAGTGTTGACAGCTCCTGTCACTGTCTGCTCTTTCCGACGACGTCACAGACTGAATGGAGGCAACGTTACCGAACAATCTTCAAACTGATTTTGTTTCTCTTCTTATGTTTATTGGCCAATGTACAACCGCTGAATATGATAAAATATGCAAGATAATGTAAAGAAAAGTTCAACAGATGGTGCCAGTAAAGAAATATGAAATGAGAGCAAACCTTCATTTCATATGACTCCTTTTTACATTTCCACACATCTCATTTTTGTCAACCACATCAACACAACAGACTCACAGAACAAAGAATACTGACACAAGAACATGCATAAACATATTATTTGCCTAATCCATTACAAATTCAGAGAAGTACACTTACCAAAAATAACTATTTTGCTGATTTGTCCTCAAGACTATTGTTCCACACACACAAGTAACAGTGCACTTCCAGCAGAGAGAAGGTGTGACACAGCACTCATTTTACCTAATACGTCACTTTCTCCCGTCAAATTCGCAGAAAAACGTCACAGACGCGTGTTCTATTCCACAATTCATCGAGGCAAACAGCAAACAGTGGACTGCCCTGTGTGATATAATTTTGCTAAGCACATTAATTCTGCCAGTAACGTGTATATGATCTGTGACGCAAAACGGATTTTTTTAGACTACATTTACTCATTTGATTTCAAGCATGAAACTGCAGCTTGATATTAATTTTCGCTCCATAAATAATCGATTTGTAACCAAATTTTGTGCAATTATCGTCTGCTGACTTGGTGCTGAAAGCAAAAAGTTGGTCATGATCTGTGACGTGGCTGGTAACGTACAAACCCGAAATTCACAATCTTTGTTTGTCAAGAAAACTATTTAAAAACACCAGTTCTTTACGTGAGTATTTCAATGCATCTTTAATCTTTAGTTCTATGAAAGAATTTTTGACTAGGGGTAACGATCTTTGCAGTAGTGAACTTTAGAAGCGAGTAGGGGTAAGCGTTCCGGTTTTTCGTCGCCATTTTTAGGCCATTTTCGCCAGAAATTTCTCTCTCATAAACATAATTTTCTGTTCTGGGTCTTGTTTCTGCTCGCACTGTTTCCTTGATATATGTGAAATGTATTGAGTGATGATAAATGGTTCAAACATATTTTGTTTAAGTGTAATGGAAAGTTTTAGAGGGTGACCCCCCAATGACCCCAACAGTAGAGAAATAGTCAAGCGCATTTTCTCGTCAACTAACGCAGAAAACCTTTTTCATTGCTGACTTCCTACCCCATCCACTTTCCCATTGTTGCTTTGACCGAAAACGATTAAAATCTTACCACAAACAAGGAAAAGTGTATTTATTAAATCTATATGAGAAGCTTATCCTCTTGTCCGCTCGCTCGCTCGCTCGCTCGTGTGTTAGCTCATTAACCAAGCAGCCAACCGTAAGTAGTCAGTCAGACTTACTTATCACTGAAACATATCACTTGGCCTAAAATTTGGCATGAAGAAGCTTTCTGTCCAGTGTGCTATGCCTTTGTGTTTATCACTTTGACACATCAGGCGTTGTCACTCTGGCGTGCATTATCGGATTTCTCCCGACAATGACTGCTCTTTAAGGATCAGTTTTGGAAGCTGACCTTTGGTGGATAAGAATCGTGATTAGTAACCAGATTCTGACGGTGTTCAGAGCCGTCAGAGGCTTTATTGTAGGCAGCTTTGGCTCCAGTCCGTGCATTGTCAAAACCTGTTAAAAAAATGATACGAAAAGAAATTAAACAAAGGTTTCTAGCGTCATGGATGCCATACAAGATCAGAATCTACGTGTCTGACGACCGTCTGCTTTATGAGACACTCATTTAGAGAGATAGATAGGCTAGTTTACCTTTCTTGCTCAAGGTTTAGGTATATCTATCATATATGTCTGATAGATAGTTTACGTTTCCTGGTCAACTCTTTAGGTATATCTATCATATAAGTCTCTAGATTGATAGATAGATAGATAGATAGATAGATAGATAGATAGATAGATAGATAGATAGATAGATAGACAGACAGAAAAATAGATAGATAGATAGACAGACAGAAAAATAGATAGATAGATAGATAGATAGATAGATAGATAGATAGATAGATAGATAGATAGATAGATAGATAGATAGATAGATTTACGTTTCTTGGTCAACTCGTTAGGTAATTCTATCGCATAGGTCTGATAGATATTTTACGTTTTTTTGGTCAGCACCTTATGTATATTTACCTCCTAAGTCTGATAGATATTTTACATTTCTTGGTCAACATTTTATGTATATTCATCTCTTAAGTCTGATAAAAAAAAAGTACATTCTGTGGTCAAAATGTTATGTATATTTGCCACTTAAGTCTGATTAAAAAAAAAGTACATTCTGTGGTCAAAATGTTATGTATATTCATCTCTTGAGTCTGATATGATAGATATTTTAACATTTCTTGGTCAACATTGGCCTTGTTCCGTTGTAAAAGTGTATACAAGTCAGTTAAGATTATCAACCGTCATTGCGTGGTGATGATGGAAATGTAGAGGAGAACGGGTTTCAGTCCCCCATCAGACTCAGAATATGTATGTTTGTGATTTGTTGTTGTTGGTGTCTTTCTTTTGTCTTGGTGTCTGTGACAGCTTTATGTTGAAAGCTTCAACGTAGACAGTTTTTTTTTACAAGGAGTTTTGCTGGAAGTGTTGGGAAATGATTGGTTAGGAGAACCTAGCCCAAGTGGGTTCTCCTTCATCACTTCTTACTGCAGCTGAACTTCAGTCGTCATTTAAGAGTTTAAATAAATAAATAAATAAATTAAAATAAAATAATAAATAAGGGGGCGGGATAGCTAAGTGGTCAGAGCGCTCGCTTTCCCCCAGACAAGTCAAGCAGCGTCAAGCGTGGTTACCAGTTGGATGGGTGACCGTTTGCGCGCCTTGGCTTCAGTACAGTCCCCCAGTTCACCCAGCTGTAAATGGGTACCTGCCCCTCTTTGGGTCAGGGAAGGTAAAGCAGCGAGGGAGAGGAGATGGGCGCCGCCCTCAATATGCTGGCCCCTAGAGAAGCTGAGGTCTCTGATGCCTCGCTCCCCTACGACCACCTAGGTTATAGGACACTTAACTTTTAAGTTTTTAAATAGATAAATAAATAAATAAATAAATAAATAAATAAATAAATAAATAAATGGGGTCCCCCCTTCCTCTGCTACAGCCCCAAGGTCCAGCAATGGTAAACGTTTACCCACTATCAAGGTGGCCGCACTCCGACTTTTGGGATATGTCTGAACACGACACTGGTGTGCATGCGTTTTTTGTTGTTGTTTGTTTCTTTTTAAATGTCGTCCGTTCCTATCGGCACATAGTGGTCTACTCGTCCGAAAAGTGAAACGAGTTTTAAGGTATGCGTACTTAGATGTTTTGCAAGTGATCGTCCAGGGACCTCGGTTTGCAGCCATATCCAAAGAAATTTAGGGGAAGTAGTGTTGGCACTGACGTTAAATAATTCGGGGGGTGGGGGTGGGGGATCTCACGATGATGGCCCGAACCCGCGCCGTCAAATCACAAAGCTACCCCCCCCCCTCCCCATCCCCCCATCCCCTAAGAATTTGATGTGCTTTTTGGAGCTCTGTGTTATCTGTTGTTGTTTCTTTTCTTTTGTTGGTGTTTGTTTTTTTCTCTCGTATATACTCAAAGATCAGATTAATGCGCTCCCTTGTCATATCTATGTATTCCTGTATGCCTGTGAATCGTGGACCCTGACTGCTGATTTGGAGAGAAGAGTACAGGTAGTAGAGATGAGATGCTTCAGGAGACTGCTTGGCATCTCCTACAGAGACCACATAAGCAACAAAGAGGTGCGTAACAAAATCCAGCAAACCATTGGTCCCTACGAAAATCTTCTATCAATCGTAAAGAAGCGTAAACTAAAATGGTACGGGCATGTCACAAGAGCGAAAGGACTTGCAAAAACAATACTGCAAGGCACAGTTAGAGGAGAAGAAAAAGAGGCAGACCAAGGAAGAGATGGGAGGACAACATCAGCGAATGGACAGGCCTAGAACTCAACAAAACTTTGAGAAAGGCAGAACAGAGAGAGGAATGGAGGGAACTGGTGGTCAAGTCTTCAGGGGTGCCCCCACAGTCACCAGACTAAGGGATAGATAGATAGATAGACAGACAGACAGACAGACAGAGACAGACAGACAGACAGACAGACAGATAGATAGATAGATAGATAGATAGACAGACAGACAGACAGACAGACAGACAGACAGACAGACAGACAGACAGACAGACAGACAGACAGACAGACAGATAGATAGATAGATAGATAGATAGATAGATAGATAGATAGATAGATAGATAGATATTGGGTTGAAAAGTTATCTCTAGGCTCTATCACACTGTTCAGTGGCAGTGCAGGGTCCCCTCTGCTGGGTAGTTGTACAGCGGCGTAATATCGGCAGCAGCTCCCTTGCTGGCTCTTGGAGTGCGACAAAAGGCACATAATGGGCCTTGGTATGGCTGCAGTGTAGGCCCATGTATGGTAAAATCAGGATGAGCGGTGTGTGGAGAAACAACGCGGCCAGAAAATCAGCCAGGGAAGATTTAAAAGGAAACGAATATTGAAAGAGGTCACAAAGAGTAGAACAGGGGATTTCAGCTTCTTTTGTGTGTGCCGAATACATGAATTATAGTGTTGACATTGTATAGAAATTCTGATGGCCTTACCTGTAGATTTATTGCATACCAAAGTAGAAAATGTACTAGCAATATATCACGGTTTCAATGTCTCCACTTTCCCAAAATGAGTGGGACAAGTGTTTAAATTTGCCATTGTACTGATGTAATACCTTAACTTACACGTGACCTTTAAAAAAAGATGCGGGTGGCGGGAATTGTTTGAATGATCTTTTCTTTTTTTTCCCTTTTTTCCCCTTTACGTTCCTCGGATAGATCTGTGAGATTTACGAATGAGGAAACTTTTGCATATGCGACCGTTTTTGCCCTCCATTAAAGCATCTGCATTCCGACTTCAGGGATATTTAAATTACCTAATAGACTCTCTCTCTCTCTCTCTCTCTGTGTCTCTCTGTGTGTCTCTCTGTGTGTCTCTCTCTCTGTCTCTGTCTGTCTGTCTGTCTGTCTGTCTGTCTCTGATATTTTCAAGAGAT
>CM060329.1:631270-641270 GCA_030674155.1 Stramonita haemastoma
ACCCACCCCATGACCCACACCACCCACACCCTATGACACACCACACCCACAATATGACCCCACACCACACCCACCCCATGACCCACACCACCCACACCCCATGACACACCACACCCACCCATGACCCACACACCCACACCCCATGACACACCACACCCACAATATGACCCACACCACACCCACCCCATGACCCACAGTTTCACACGCACGTACACACACACACGTGTGTGCGCGCGCGTGTGTGTGTGTGCGCGTGTGTGTGTGTGCACGCACGCGCACGCATGTGTGTGTGTGTGTCTGTGGCTGTACGTGCGTGCATTTCCGCACATCCTTGCAGGCGTGCGCGCTTGCATGCGTGGGTTTGTGTGCGCGCGTGTGTGACCGCGCGCGCGCGTGTGTGTGTGTGTGTGTGTGTGTGTGTGTGTGTGTGTGTGCGTGCGCGTGTGTGCGGTGACTAACTAGGAAGGCAGCAGCAGTAAAGTCCCTCTACAATGCTCCTGGACAGTATGTCATCCCATCCACACACACACACACACACACTAACACTAAACACACACACACACAACACACACCAACACACCACACACACACACACACACACACACACACCACCACAGCAACGCCCCGCGCCCGCGCGCCGCACCATGCACGCACGCAAGGACACACGCAAAGGGCACACGAACACACACACACACGCACATATGCACACACACGCACGCACACGCACCACAGCACGCACACACACACACACACACAGACACACCACAGCACTCTAACACAAACACCATGATGCCCTCATACGCAAAGTGAACTCCAATGCAGAAAACCGACCAGAAGACAATTACACAATAGAAACAAAGAGAGGGATAGAAAAGACGGAAATCCTACAAGGCCATTTCCAGATGGGGATGTTATATGCTATATGCGCTCCTCTCTCCTCTCTCTCTCTCTCTCTCTCTCCTCTCTCTCTCTCTCTCTCTCTCTCTCTCTCTCTCTCACACAACACACACACACACACAACACACACGCCACACGCGCACGCCGCGCAGCACGCGCGCGCCCGCACCACACACACACCACACACACCACGAAGACAAAAGAAGACGGAAGAGGGAAGACAGACACAGACAGGGCAAGAGAGGAAACGACAACAGACAGAAGGCAGAGAAACAGACAGACAGACAGACGCAGACAGACGACAGGCAGACAGACAGACCAGACAGACTGCGAACCGACGGCCACAGAAGCGTGCGGACTGGTACGAGGAACGAAAACAGGACAATCGCAGACCATGTTAACGACGTTAAAGACCGGAGACGTTCTATCAAACTGTGTGGATAACACAGCTCGACAGACGACTGAAATAGGTCGCAAGACACAATTTAGCCGTTCACCACAGCTAATTCGATCAACAGACGCTTTAGAAACACCACAGACAACGCATGAATATCAGATCAGACAGACAGCTAATATCAGATCAACATGACAGCTAATATCAGATCAACAGACAGCTGAATATCAGATCAACACGACAGCTGAATATCAGATCAACACAGACAGCTAATTCAGATCAACAAGACAGCTGAAATCAGATCAACACGACAGCTGAATATCAGATCAACACGACAGCTAATATCAGATCAACACAGACAGCTAAGATCAACGACAGTACAACACAGACAGCTGAATTCAGATCAACACAGACAGCTAATATCAATCATACACAGACAGCTGAAATCAGATCAACACTGACAGCTAATTCAGATCAACACGACAGCTGAATATCAGATCAACACATGACAGCTGAATATCAATCAACACGACAAGACTCAATATAACACAACAGCTAAACTCAGATCAACAGACAGCATTCAGATAACATCTACAGATCAACACGACAGCTAATATCAGATCAACACTGACAGCTAAACTTCAGATCAACACAGACAGCTCAATATCAGATCAACACAGACAGCTCAATAATTAGATCAACACAGACAGCTCAATATCAGATCAGCAGACAGCTCAATTTCAGATCAACACAGGCAGCTCAATATCAGATCAACACAGACAGCTAAACTTCAGATCAACACAGACAGCTAAACTTCAGATCAACACAGCTAAACTTCAGATCAACACAGACAGCTAAACTTCAGATCAACACAGACAGCTCAATATCAGATCAACACAGACAGCTCAAAGACAATACCAGCGGGTTTTTTCCAACAATACTGATGTCATCCGTTCATATCGGTAGGAATGGTCTACTCTCCCGAAAAGCAGAATGGGTTCTAATGTGCGCGCAAGACTGACGAAGACTGTGTTACAGGGGACAGTACAAATTCACACACCTGTCCACAAAAGATGAACAGATTTGACATCTACAGATTTAAAATCTTTCAGATAATTATTAAAATCAAATACCCCACCAGGGATGATGCTGGTGACGCAGCAGCAGCTGTCATCTGCCAGATATCCCCCAGGGGATGCCGAGAGGGCAGGGGAGAAATGGGGGGGGGGGGGGGGCTCTCAGTATAACTAACATCCCCACCTTCTGGAAATTCTGTGCTATAAACTTCCTCTTTTCTGTCAGTCTCCTGGTTTCTGCCTTGTTCCTTCTCTTCCTGCCCCCCCCCCCCCCCCCCCTCTCCCTCTATGTTCTGCCTTCTTGGCCCATTCTGCTGCCTTTTTTCCGCAAAAACTTGACAGATTCTTTAAAAATCCTCCCTTATGCCGGAGTAGGATGCGCTGAGCCGCACTTGGCGGCTCTAATAAAAGGGCAGCATGACGCATTTTCGCTCATATAACACGCAGCAGTTGCTGATTGAAGAAGAAGAAAAGGTGGAGGAATTCCGCCTTTAGCAGCACAGCAGCAAGATGTCCAAACTCAGAGCGAATCAGAGCAGTGACTGATGAAGATTGCGGAGTTTTCGAGTTTTCGAGCAATTCCACCCCCCCCCCCCCCCCCTCCCCTCCTTCCCTTGTTTGTTGTGAACACTTTCTCACCTGTTGCAGCAGCAAGTTCAGTTGCCTGGCAGAACATCTTGCGCACACCTTAAATCCTGTTCCGCTTTTCGTAAGAGTAGGCCATTGTGTGCCTATGGGAACAGATGACAAGATTTACAAAACTGCATATACACGGGGACTGGATGTAAAAAAAATCACATGAGTGCTTACTCCATTATCCTCGATATATAATAAATAATAAATAAATAAATAAATAAATAATCTTTTTCTTCCCTATTATCTTTTCTTCTTCAGTGAGTGGGTCTCACGCCACGGTGGGTTTTTTTATGTTCTTGTCATTCGTTTTCAATTGCTGTAGGGCCGACATAATTTCTGATTCTTCTTTTCAGTTGGTTTACTAGATCTTCTTCGTCGTCCTCCCCCCCCCCCCCCCCCCCCCCCCCCCTCCTCTCTCTCTCTCTCCCCATCTCCCAATGTGGGATGGGATAGCCTAGTGGTCAGAACATTGCGCCGGCAATTTGATCACCCGGGTTCGATCCCCGTTCGAGGGGACTTTTCCCCTGGAGTTAACATCAGTGCTGACTCCACTCCCCCAAAAGTCCTTCGGATGAGACTATAAACCAAGGCCTCGTGTGCGAACGCACACAGAACATCTTGCGCACATGTTTTTGTTTTTGTTGGGGTTTTTTGTTTGTTTGCTGTTGGGCTTTTTTATTGTTTTTTTTTTTTTTGTTGTTGTTGTTTTGGGGGGCTCATTCGTTCTCACTGGCGTACATTGGCCTACTCTTCTGAAAGGTGGAACAGGTTTGAATGTGTAGGCAAACATATGTTCACACACGGGACCTACGTTTATAGTTTCAGCAAAAAAAATTCAGGAGGAGTGGAGTCAGCGCTGAAGTTAATTCCACAGTGGATCAGTGGTCTAGAGGTAACGCGCCTGCCTACAAAGTGGAAAAGTCTAGAGAAATCTGCCGTGACTTAAAAGTGGTGTACACTACACTACACTACACTACAACACAATACAATACAATACAAACTCTCATTGGGATACTGTTGCTGTGTTCCAAATAAGTCTTTCTTTGGAGATTGTTGCTGTGTTCCCTATAGTCTCTTTGGAGATTGTTGCTGTGTTCCCTATAGTCTCTCTCGTTGGAGATTGTGGCTGTGTTCCCTATAGTCTCTTTGGAGATTGTTGATGTGTTCCCTATAGTCTCTTTGGAGATTGTGCTTGTTCCCTATAGTCTCTTTGGAATTGTGCTGTGTTCCCTATAGTCTCTTGGAGATTGTGTGTGTTCCCTATAGTCCTCTTTGGAGATTGTTGCTGTGTTCCCTATAGTCTCTTTGGAGATTGTGGCTGTGTTCCCTATAGTTCTTGGAGATTGTGCTGTGTTCCTATAGTCTCTTTGGAGATTGTGCTGTGTTCCCTATAGTCTCTTTGGAGATTGTGCTGTGTTCCCTATAGTCTCTTTGGAGATTGTGGTGTGTTCCCTATAGTCTCTTTGGAGATTGTGGCTGTGTTCCCTATAGTCTCTCTTTTGGAGATTTGGCTGTGTTCCCTATAGTCTCTCTTTTTGGAGATTGTTGGCTGTGTTCCCTATAGTCTCTCTCTTTGGAGATTTGGCTGTGTTCCCTATAGTCTCTTGGAGATTGTGGCTGTGTTCCCTATAGTCTCTCTCTTTGGAGATTGTGCTGTGTTCCCTATAGTCTCTTTGGAGATTGTGCTGTGTTCCCTATAGTCTCTCTCTTTGGAGATTGTTGCTGTATTCCCTATAGTCTCTCTCTTTGGAGATTGTGGCTGTGTAACCAGCCGCCATGACGCAGTGGTTAGCGCCTTGGATTTCGGACTGGAAGGTCACAGGTTTGAATCCCATAAGAGTCTTAGGAATTTTTCGGACTCCAGCCGACTCCTACCCAGAGCGAGTGTGCTGTGGGCTCAATGGGAAGACTGGGACCACACAGTCGAGCTTCATGCACTTTACGGTGTCACAACGCAAAAAAAAGACCCAACAGTTTTCCACATCTGTCCCAGAAAGGACAGGCTTAGATTTTTGTTGTGACTAGCTCGTTCTCAATTCGGAAAAGGGGTGACAATTGCAGCAATCTCACAAAACACGACTCGAGAGGCAAAACATTACAAACAAGACGCTTTATTCAACTTTCATCCAAATTTAACAACTCTAAGCTAACATACCCCTTCTCCCCCCTCCCCCCCCTCCGCCCTTCCTAACGCCCCTAACCCCCTGCGAAAAAATATAAACATGAAAAAAAAAAATGAAAATATGCTCACACACACACACACTCACACACTCTTCACAATGCGCTCGCAATGAGCGCTTATTGCGAGGCAGGGGGAGTAACTGAGATAGGTGGCGCGCAAGTGCTGGGGCGACAACGGAATTGTTTACGCCGCCATTTACAAAGATTTTGTGCACCGTGAGAGAAGGCACTCCGATTCGGCGCTCGATTATTGTCTTCAAAATTGCGTTGTTTGCATCTACAATGGCGTGTAAGTCTTCAGATTTGTAAAAGAATACATAAACACACACACTCACTCACACTCACCACACAGAGTAATAAAATAAATATTGATAAAGGCCTGGTGGGGACAACCCACGTCAGAGGACATGACCACTCGTACACAGATAGAACCCTCACCACCCCCCCACACACACACACACACACACACACACAGGGGGACGGGATAGCCTAGTGGTCGAACATTGCGCTCGCAATTTGACGACCCCGGTTCGATTCCCTGTCGAGGGGATTTTCCTCTGGAGTAAACAGTGCTGACTCTATTCCCCCCAAAAGACTTTCCGATGAGACTAAAAAACGCAGAACATCTTGAGCACACGTTAAATCCTGTTCCGCTTGTAAGAGTAGGCCATCGTGTGCCGGTGGGAACAGATGACGTTTACAAAACTGCATACACACGGGGACTGGATGTAAAAAAGCATATGATTGCTTATTCCATTATAATAATACATGGAACTTATATAGCGCTATATCTTGTAAAACAAATCAAAGCGCTTGCATTCGACCTATACATCACACAAGCAACCAATAGCAATTATCCTCGATATAAAAGAATAAAAATAAATTAAGTAAATAAATAAGTGCACACACACACACACAAATAAATAGATAAATAAACATACATTTTGACTGACTTTCACGTGCGCAAAAGAATAAATAAAAGTAAATAAATGAATGCACACCCACACAAATAAATAAATAAATAAACAAACACATACACTTTGACGCGCGCGCGCGCACACAACCACACACACACACACACGTGCGTGCGTGTGGGAGCACACACAGACACGCGTTTGCACGCGCGCGCGCGCGCCACACACACACACACACACACACACACACACACACAGAGACTAACACAACATTGTGGTGAATATAATATAATATATATATATATTATATAATTATATAATAATATACCTTGAAATGACGGACACACCACACACACACACACACTCGCACGCGCGCGCACACACACTCCGCGCGCGCGCGCACACACACACACACGCGACCGCGCGACCGCCGCGCACGCACGCACACACGCGCGCGTGCACGCACACACACACGCGCGCAACCGCGCGCGCACGCACACACGCGCGCACGCGCGCGTGCCACACACACACACACACACAACCACCACATTGTTGTGAATACACGTTGAAATGAAGACCAACAATTTTACACCCCCCCCCCCCCCTTCCCTCTACACACATACAACACAGAAGAGACGGAGTGGAAAACGTATTTGTCGAGGTTTGGGTTGAAATGTTACAGTGGATCAGTGGGGAAACCAAACCCACATTCATTATTGCACCCGAAAACGGCGCAATATCTCGGGATTTTGGCCGTATATGACAATTACCAACGATCTTCTCACTGGCACCAGGCCCTTTCACCCTTGCATGCAGCGTTGTAAATAATGATCTGTTCCCACCGGCACACAATGGCCTCTTACGAAAAGTGGAACAGGATTTAACGTATGCGCAAGGTGCTCTGCGTGCGTTTGAACACTGGGCCTCGGTTTATAGTCTCATCCAAAGGACTTTTGGGGAGAGTGGAGTCAGCACTGATGTTAACTCCAGGGGAAAAATCCCCTCAAATGGGAATCCAACCCGGGTTGTCAAAATTGCTAGCGCAATGTTCTGACCACTAGGCTATCCCGTCACATAAAGCTTGTGACCAGGGAATTAGCACCACACACAATACGAGTGTCAAACCCCTCCCTCCATCCCAGCTTTCCCCCACTTTAACAATTTATAACACTTTCCACCACAACAAACTTCTCTGAGATTACAATTGTCAATTACATTTGTTCAAATAGGCTGCCACACAGACACAAATAAACACGACATAACCTCTGACTGCCCTTTCAAGCCCCACACATATGTCTACAGTCAGAGGAACAGGGTATAGATCTAGAGCTTGAATCAGACAATGCTGGTGAACCTGCGGTCCCCTCTTTTTAACCCACCACTACAGCCGGAAAACCCCAGAACTAAAAAAAAAAAAAAAAAATAATAATAATAATAATAATAATAATAATAATAATATATAATAATAATAAACCAACCAACCAACCCAAAGAACTGAGTGCTGAAAATGAGAAGTCTTGAAAACAAAAGGAATCTGAATGTTCGGTAACACCTACCTTCTCTCTTCCCCCACACAAGGCAGAGTTCGAGAGAAGAGACTATTGGAACAAAACATCAAGTGGTGAAGTCGTGGGTTCGATCACCCACTCCATTCACGGAATGAGTAAATAATTTCAATTAATGATTTGCTTGCGCAAGAACAAAAATGATGTTCGACAATTCCGAGTGTCTAAACCAAATAAAAATAGTTTCAATTTCTGCCCACACGCTACCTACCTCAGACAGCTTGAGAGGATTCCACATCGCGGCACCAATCGCGGCACATATCCTCCTGTGCACATATCCTCCTGTGTCCGCTAGGAGCTCTCTCCACTTTGGCTGCCGAGCGCAAAGTGTCGTGGTGGCTTCCGGTCAGGCGTGTCACCTGACGTCACAAGAACAACACAGGTGTGCCCCCCGTTTCGGCGGAAACTCCTCCTTGCACGTGCGACCCGTTCAAGGTCACGCGGCGGCGCTCAACGCCTCTCGAGACACGAGGAATGCCATTGACCCATGCATCCGGTAGCAACTGGAACACCAATACCTATCACATTTCCCAGATGTTACGCAGGTGGATCCAAAATCAAAATGTTTGTTTACTCATCAACAGAGTTCATTTGTTGCTACAACAGAATATCATCAAATTTCATCTGATATGATCCATTGTGATTCTAATAACTGCCAAGTTTCTGCTTGTAGGTTTCATGCAAATGATGACACCTGGTATAAAGTGCTTCACTCTCTAAATACCTTTGACATAAACACGCATTGTTAAAATCTTACTCTATAATCCTTCTTTAAAAACAAACAAGTTTCAAAAGCACACACATTACCAGCATCTTTGATATGCGTGGCGCCGGACTTGTGGCGACGCCACCCTTCCGAAGAGGCCCGGCCCGGCCTGAGTCTAGCAAGTTTGTGGCAAGGAAATTCCATATACAACGTTGGTTGTGCATTTGTTTGTCCAACACAACAGTTGAGACTCCATTTTGCAACAACAACAAAAAACAAACAAAAAAAAAGACTCCATTTTGCCCTCTGGCCCTCAGCTGACGCTGCCCCAGCTTAGCCAGTGGGGTTGAACATGAAGGAAAACAAGGTTCGCTGTGACATAGACGACCTCCATTGCTAGTTTAGAATAGCTCAGATGTTCCTCTAAATGTGTGAGAAGAAATTTCCTCTCTAGCACCAGACAGAAACTTGTGAGGAAAAAACAAGGCTGTTAGCTGAGGTCCTACAGGCAGGGAATTAGTTGATGATATTGCTGATGTTTGGGTGTTTGTTATCTTGTGATGTGTTCCCCACCCTCCCCCTCTCTCTCCCTTTCTAGTTGTGATAATGAACAATATTAATGATATGGCTGATGTTTGGGTGTTTGTTATCTTGTGATGTGTTCCCCACCCTCCCCCTCTCTCTCCCTTTCTAGTTGTGATAATGACAATATTAATGATATGGCTGAGTTTGGTGTTTGTTATCTTGTGATGTGTTCCCCACCCTCCCCCCTCTCTCCCTTTCTAGTTGTGATAATGAACAATATTAATGATATGGCTGATGTTTGGGTGTTTGTATCTTGTGATGTGTTCCCACCCTCCCCCTCTCTCTCCCTTTCTAGTTGTGATAATGAACAATATTAATGATATGGCTGATGTTGGTGTTATCTTGTGATGTGTTCCCCACCCTCCCCCTCTCTCTCCCTTTCTAGTTGTGATAATGAACAATATTAATGATATGGCTGATGTTTGGGTGTTTGCTATCTTGTGACGTGTGCCTGTTGATGTAGGGATACTGTGTTGTTGTGTTTTTCTGTCATGTTTTCTGTTTGCTGTTTTTATGTATGGCTTGTAGCCCAGTGAGTTTCTTTATTCAGCTGTGAGGTGAAAAAGCATTTGAAGTGAAGTGATAGTCCATTCTCAGGGCAAAAGCCCCATGAGAAAGTCTGTCAGTATCTTCTGTAAGCCTTGATATCAATGAATGAATCAATCAATCAATTGCTTGATTAATCAATCAATCTCTCTTTCTCCACCCCTCACAGGCATGCACACACACACACATACACACACACACACACACACACCACACACACACACACACACACACACACACACACACACACACACACACACACACACCCTTATTTGATATAATATGATTGTAGTATATTCATTTTTGCAACACCCCTTTTTTGTTTTGGGTTGTTCTTGATGTCAGATTTTTTTAAATCAGATTCAGATTGACAAGTTAATTACAGCTGATCTTTTTACATATAATACCCACCTCAACTGTCACTTTGTTGAAATCATTAGTTGTGATCATTAAGGACAGTACCTACCCAAGGCAAGGGCTGGGTGAAGAAAAGTATGTCA
>CM060329.1:646270-651270 GCA_030674155.1 Stramonita haemastoma
GTCGGATGGTTCGTCACCTGCTGCTGCTGTCCAACTAAACTCGAACACCATGTCCTCGCTTTCACAGATCAAAGCGTCAGGGTTGTCATTGGAAACAAAAACACGGACAAAGTCCTTATTTCTTTTTGTGTTCCTGAGCCTTTTCTGTAGCGATCGGTCAGTCAGTTCAGCAACATAGTCACGTATCAGCTCCACCCCGTATCCAGCGTCACGTACCTTCACCAAGCAGGGGTCACAATCCTCTTCCAGCGCAGCGTCGGTGGCAGGCACGTCAACAAGGTCGATTTGGCTCTGCACATCAGCGGCTGTATCTGGGTCGGTAGGCACGGTGACGTCAGGGGATGCAGGGCGAAATTCACGTGCACGTGCGTAACACAGGCCAGGCCGCGGTGTGTTGTCTGGTGACAGGGGCGTGTCAGTGACAGTGACAGCGCCAGTTACTGGGGGGGGGGGGGGGGTAGGCATGAACAATTGGCCAGAATTCCCATAATTGGCATATTCACTGGACAATTCTTCAACGTCTGGCATCGTAGCTGCCTGTCTCCTCTCCTCCAGTCGTCTCCGGTCCCTCCTCAGCTGGCTTGGCGGCTTTCTTCGATAATACTGGGGAGAGGACTGCTGAGCTTGTTGACTCGCCATGTTGTCAGCCTCACAGCCACTTCTCAGGCGCAGTACGACTGTCATATTGTCGCCTTCTCCTGTCACTTTCCAGGAGGTCAGGTGACTCCCCTCAAGCAAAGCACTTAAGGTCTTCTCCAGCGCTGTTGGAAGTCCGACAACGGGCATGGTGCTGTTGGAATAGATGTTTTACAACAATTTGATGCAGAGCAAAATTTTGCTTGACTGTACCCAAGGGAGATCACCAGCAGAACCCGAGAGAGAGAGAGAGAGAGAGAGAGAGAGAGAGAGAGAGAGAGAGAGAGAGAGAGAGAGAGAGAGAGAGAGAGGCAGGCAGACAGACAGACAGAGACAGACAGAGATAGAGACAGACAGAGCAGAGCAGAGCAGAGCTGGTAAAGGAGATTTCCCGAAATTATTCAGTTTTGCTGGTTCTATTTTCTGCTTAGCAGGTGTGGCACGATACGCTGCCAAAGCAGCCCAAAGTCCAATGCACTCAATAGTCACTAGAAGTGGCAGCCTGCACACATGAGTGACTTGTCAGGTCTCTAGACCAGTCACGCTGGGCTTTGTGTAGGCTGCCTTTCTGCCTTGTTTATTTGGGGGGGGGGGTGCCTGTCAGTATTGTAATTGCCCTTTAGGGATGATTAAAGTGTTTTTGACTTGCCTTGACTTGACTTGGAATGGGGCGTGAAAGGCTTTACACTCTTGCAGTCAAAAAGTATATGAGTACTAGTGATATTCTCGAGAGTGTATGTTACACTCTACCAAACTCATAGCACACATTCTCTCTCTCCATCTCTCTCTTTCTCCATCCCTCCCTCTCCCCTCTCTCTCACTCACTCACTCACTCACACACACACACACTCACACTCACACACACACACACACTCTCTCTCTCTCTCTCCTCTCTCTTCTCTCTCTCTCTCTCTCTCTCTCCTCTCTCTCTCTCTCTCTCCTCTCTCTTCTCTCTCTCTCTCTCTCTCTCTCCACCACACACACACACACACACACACACACACACACACACACACACACACAACACACACACACACACACACCACACTCACACTCACACTCACACACTCAAACCGTGTGTGTGTGTGTGTGTGTGTGTGTGTGTGTGTGTGTGTGGTGTGTGTGTGTGTGTGTGTGTGTGTATGTGTGTGTGTATGTGTGTGTGTGTGTGTGTGAGTGAGTGTGTGTGTGTGTGTGTGTGTGTGTGTGTGTGTGTGTGTGTGTGAGAGAGAGAGAGAGAGAGAGAGAGTGTGTGTGTGTGTGTGAGTGTGATGTGTGTGTGTGTGTGAGTGAGTGAGTGAGTGAGAGAGAGGGGAGAGGGAGGGATGGAGAAAGAGAGAGATGGAGAGAGAGAATGTGTGCTATGTGTGTGTGTGTGTGTGTGTGTGTGTGTGTGTGTGTTGTGTTGTGTGTGTGTGTTGGTGTAGGTGTGTGTGTGTGTGTGTGTGTGTGTGTGTGTGTGTGTGTGTGTGTGTGCGCGCGCGCGTGCGTGCGTGCGTGCGTGTGTATGAATTTTGAGTGGGAGTTCGGTTTTTTGGGGTTTTTTTTTCTTTTGGTTGTTTTTGCTGCTATTGTTGTTGCTTGTATTATCTAGAGACATATTCTATTTTAAGGCTGTTGAAATCATGTTAGCTAGTTAATGTTGGTGAAATGTTTGTTGTTGTTTTATTTGTTTCTTTGTTTGTTTTTTCCCCTTTTCTTTCTTTGTTGGTTTTATTGTTTTGCTAGGGATTTTCTGCTTTGATTTTTGTTGGTTTTTTGTGTTGCTTTGTTTTGTTTTTTGCAGTTGTTCTGATTTTTTTCTTTTCTTTAGATAGATGGCTTGATGGAAAAAAGCAAATCGATGCTTACTCAATGTACCATCTAGAAATAAAAATTTGATTGATTGATTGATTAATTGATTGATTGACACTCGAACACACACGTGTCCATTACGTGACAGATAGGAAGACGAATTACACGTACTGATAACTTGTCCAGTATAACTATTATATTCTGCGTTAAGGCCCAATGTGTCGTGAACGCACGCAGAACATTTAACACGTTAAAACCTGTTCTGTAATTTGCAAGAGTGGGCCATTTGTGCCAGTAGGAACGGATGATAAAAATTGACAGAATCACACAGGATGTGAAAAAAGCACATGAGTGAATTTTTGTTTATAATAGTAGTCTGAAAAATTATTATTTTCCAGGAAAGCTTGATATATCATGGTTCTTTTAATGATAATTATAGTCATAGCCTATATGACTTGTACATCTTTTAAAAAAATTGATACCGATGCTAGTTATGTTTTAAGCACCAGCTACATCCCCTATTCTTATTTTATTTATTATTTCTTTATTTTATACTTTTACAAGGATAATGAAAATAATAATCACTCGTGTGGCTTAAAAAAAGGTCCCTGTATGTATGCGGTTTTGTCTATTTTATCATCTGTTCACACAATGGCCTACTCTACCGAAAAGAGAAACAGGTTTTAATATGAGCGCAAAATGTTCTGCATGCATTCACAAAGGGAATCTTGGTGTATAGTCTCATAGCAGGACTTGTGCCCATATATTGTCGCCCAAGGCTGATGTATAACTATTATATTCTGAGTTCTGAGTTCTCTCTCTCTCTCTCTCTCTCTCTCTCTCTCTCTCTCTCTCTCTCTCTCTCTCTCTCTCTCTCTCTCTCTCTCTCTCTCTCTCTCTCTCTTCTCTCTCTCTCTCTCTCTCTTTTCTCTTTGGCTTATTCTTTTCCCTCAGTAAAAATGTTCATGCGTTCAAAAACGTTCATTCATTCATTCATTCATTCATTCATCATCTCTCTCTCTCATTGCTGAACCAATCAACTTAGGGGGGGGGGTAGCCTTGTGCTCGGAATATATTCCCGTTGGAGGGGATTTTTCCCCTGGAGTTAACATCAGCGCTGACTCCACTCCCCCCAAGTCTTTTGGATGAGACAATAAACCGAGGCCCCGTGTGCGAACGCACCCAGAACATCTTGCGCACACGTTAAATCCTTTTCCGCTTTTCGCTTTTCTTGGGAACCGATGACAAGATTTACAAAACTGCATACACACCCGGACTGGATGAAAAAAAAGCACATGAGGGCTTATTCCATTACCCCCGATATAAAAGAATGAAGAAATATCTTGTCACAGTGTCACAGTGCGGGGAAAATCGGCACTATAGACAGACACTTAAGCTGGCACGTAAGTAAATCGGGGGGGGGGGGGGGGGGGGCCGGGGGGAGGGGTCAATGCTTTCCTGAAAAAGCATGCTGTAGGGCACAGGTGGGAGTCAGGTGTTAATGTGCACCTCTTTGAAACTGGGATCAACACACACACCCTTTGGGCTTCTTGAAGCTAAATAATGGAAGAAGCCGATCTGTGTGTGTGTGTTTTGAAATTGTTTTTATTTTATTCTTTTATATCAGGGATAATGGGATAAACACTCTTGTGCTTTTTTACACCCAGTCCCCGTGTGTATTAGTTTTGCAAATGTCATCTGTTCCCACCGGCATACGATGGCCTGCTCTTGCGAAAAGCGGAACAGGATTTAACGTGTGCGCAAGATGTTCTGCGTGCGTTCACACATGGGGGCCTCGGTTTATAGTGTGTGTGTGTGTGTGTGTGTGTGTGTGTGTGTGTGTGTGTGTGTGTGTGTGTGTATGTGTGTGTGTACATGCGTGCGTGCGTGCGTACGTGCGTGCATGCGTGTGTGTACAGCTGCTTTGTTGAGTCTTGGCACTGAAGGCAGAGCAAGAGAAGGTCTATAAGTTCCCTGGAGTTGAGAGAGGCACTACGGGAGTGATCGATGGTAAAACAGTTCTACACAAACCACGCAATAAAACGTTTATGGTACACAACTCCTAGCCTTAGTAGCAACGCTACCTGCCATGCACTGAGTCAGTCACTAGTCTTACAGCTGTCTGTCTGTCGTCTCTCTTTGTTTCGCCTTTTTCGTTTGTTTGGGTGTTGTTGTTTTTTAATCTCTGCCAACACATGCACGGCAATTCTAGGAACAGTGTACTGCATGCAGCCATTCTTTCTTTATTTTTTTAATTATTATTTTATTTATTTATTTTATTCTTTTATATCCAGGATAATGGGATAAGCACTCACGTGCTTTTTTACATCCAGTCCCCGAGTGTATGCAGTTTTGTAAATGCCATCTGTTCCCACCGGCACACGATGGCCTACTCTTACGAAAAGCGGAACAGGATTTAACGTGTGCGCAAGATGTTCTGCGTGCGTTCGCACACGGGCCTCGGTTTATAGTCTCATCCGAAGGACTTTTGGGGAGAGTGGAGTCAGCACTGATGTTAACTCCAGGAGAAAAAATCACCTCGACCGGTCTCGAACCCGGGTCGTCAAATT
>CM060329.1:661270-663770 GCA_030674155.1 Stramonita haemastoma
CCATGACTAAAGCTAAAGAAGCATTTCCAAAGATGTGACGAAAACGCCGTTTTCGGGCTCTTGCCGCCCGCACTTTTCCGCAGTTACAGAGCCCACGGCACCAAGACCCTATTCTACTCTATGCATACAAACTTCCCAACCATTTTCGATGTGTGTGGCGTTTGACTTGTGGCGACACCACAGCCCCGAAGATGGCAACCCCGCTTGTACAGAGCCAAGTTTGTCGCAAAGAAACAGGGTACAGTGTATCAAAAATGACCCCCGCAACACACATCAAATAATAATATCATACAATATCATGCACCACAGAAATCTGCAGGGTCTCCTCCACACGCACAAACAAAAATAATCGCACACAGGAACACCAGCGAACGCACGCACGCGCGCATGCATACACACCCTCTCATGAATAAGCTGAAGAAGCCTTCCAAAGATGTGACGAAAACGCCGTTTTCGGGCCCTTGCCACCCGCACTTTTAATCAGTTACAGAGCCCACGGCACCAAGACCCTATTCTACACTATGCATACAAACTTTAAAATCATATTTGATGTGTGTGGCGCTGGACTTATGGCGACACCACAGCCCCGAAGATGGCAACACCCATGTATTTTGCCAAGTTTGTCGGAAAGAAACATGGTACAATGTACGCATAAATGACCCCCACAACACACATCAAATAATGATAATAATATCATACAATATCATGCGCCACAGCATCACCACATTCATGCACACACAAACGTACACAAAAACAGCACCGCTTGCATACCCCCCCCCCCCCCCCCTCACCAAACACACTATGAATAAGCAGAAGGCTCGACAAAATGGGACGCAATAATGACCCCTAGTACACACATTAAATAATAATATCATACAATATCATGCACCACAGCAATCTGCAGGGTCTCCTCCACACGCACAAACAAAAAAATTCGCACACACAAACAGCAGCGAACACACGCACGCGCGCATGCATACACACCCTCCCATGAATAAAGCTAAGAAGCATTTCCAAAGAGTTGACGAAAAGGCCGTTTTCCGGCCCTTGCCACCCGCACTTTTCCGCAGTTACAGAGCCCACGGCACCAAGACCCTATTCTACTCTATGCATACAAACTTCCCAACCATTTTCGATGTGTGTGGCGTTTGACTTGTGGCGACACCACAGCCCCGAAGATGGCAACCCCGCTTGTACAGAGCCAAGTTTGTCGCAAAGAAACAGGGTACAGTGTATCAAAAATGACCCCCGCAACACACATCAAATAATAATATCATACAATTTCATGCACCACAGAAATCTGCAGGGTCTCCTCCACACGCACAAACAAAAATAATCGCACACAGGAACACCAGCGAACGCACGCACGCGCGCATGCATACACACCCTCTCATGAATAAGCTGAAGAAGCCTTCCAAAGATGTGACGAAAACGCCGTTTTCGGGCCCTTGCCACCCGCACTTTTAATCAGTTACAGAGCCCACGGCACCAAGACCCTATTCTACACTATGCATACAAACTTTAAAATCATATTTGATGTGTGTGGCGCTGGACTTATGGCGACACCTCAGCCCCTAAGATGGCAACCCCCATATATTTTGTCAAATTTGTAGGAAAGAAACATGGTAAAATGTACGCATAAATGACCCCCACAACACACATCAAATAATGATAATAATATCATACAATATCATGCGCCACAGCATCACCACATTCATGCACACACAAACGTACACACAAACACCACCGCTTGCATACCCCCCCCCCCCTCCCCAAACACACTAGGAATAAGCAGAAGGCTCGACAAAATGGGAGGCAATAATGACCCCTAGTACACACATTAAATAATAATATCATACAATATCATGCACCACAACAATCTGCAGGGTCTCCTCCACACGCACAAACAAAAAAATTCGCACACACAAACAGCAGCGAACGCACACACACACACACACGCGCACACACACACACACGCGCGTGCGCACACACACACACACGCACACACGCACACACACACGCACACACACACACACACATACACACACACACACACACACACACACGCAGGCACGCACACAGGCACGCAGTACGGGGAGGGACAGCCTAGTGGTTAGAACATTGCAGTCACAATCTGACAACCCCGGTTCCAAGGAGAGTTCGAGGAGATTTTTCCCCTGGAGCTAACATCACTGCTGACTCCACTCTCCCCAAAAGTCCTTTGGATGAGTCTATAAACCAGGCCCCCCGTTCGCACACAAACATCTTGCGCACACTTGGAAGAGTAGGCCACTGTGTGCCTGTGGGAACAGATAACAAAACTGACAAAACTGCATACACACGGGGACTGGATGTAAAAAAGCACACATACACACACACACACACACACACACACACACACACACACACACACACACACACACACACACACACACACACACACATGTGCCCCCACAAATTTAAAAGCACATTAATTGTACGGTAATAATTTGTGTTAAGA
>CM060329.1:671270-711270 GCA_030674155.1 Stramonita haemastoma
TTGTTTGTTTGACACCTTATGATTTTTTTATATTTTATAAACTTTAAATGTGTGCATGCGCATACGTGTGCATAGCTGCTGTGTGGGCGCATAATTATGTGTGTGGGGGTTGTTGTTTTTTTTCATTGTATTCTTTTATCGTATTCTTTTATATCGAGGATAATGGAATAAGCACTCATCTGCTTTTTTACATCCAGTCCCCGTGTGTATGCAGTTTTTGTAAATCATGTCATCTGTTCCCACCGGCACACGATGGCCTACTCTTACGAAAAGCGGAACAGGATTTAACGTGTGCGCAAGATGTTCTGCGTGCGTTCGCACACGGGGCCTCGGTTTATAGTCTCATCCGAAGGATTTTTGGGGAGAGTGGAGTCAGCACTGATGTTAACTCCAGAGGAAAAAATCCCCTCGACCGGGAATCGAACCCGGGTCGTCAAATTGCGAGCGCAATGTTCTGACCACTAGGCTATCCCGTCCCTCCCCCCCCCCCATGTGTGTGTGTGTGTGTGTGTGTGTGTGTGTGTGTGTGTGTGTGTGTGTGTGTGTGTGTGTGTGTGTGTGTGTGTGACTTTTGAGTATCTTTTTTGTTTGGCTTTGTTGTTGTGTTGTTGTTCTTGTCGTTATTGGTATTGCTTATAATATCTAAAGGCATATTTTATTTTTCAGGCTGTTGAAATAATGTTAGTTTATTAATGTTGGTGAAATGTCCTGGTTATTTTTGTTTGTTTGTTTTGTTAGGGATTTTTTTTGGGGGGTGTTGTTGTTGTTTTCCTTATAAAGATCTACATGGTTCGATGGAAAAAGACACATCAATGCTTATTTAATGTACCATCTGGATATAAAAATAAAATTTGACTTAACTTGACATGACTTGACTTATCTTTAATAGAGCCCACGGCACCAAGAGAGTAGGGCATTGTATGCATACACACTTCACCTGCAATTTCTGATATGTGTGGCGCTGAACATGTGGCGACACCACAGCTCTGGAAAGGCTTGAATCCAGAAAGTGTTGGAAGGAAAGTCGGTCTATAAAGTGTAGGTAATATAACAAAACCTTGCTGTACCCATATGAATAAACATAAAAAGAAGAAGAAGAAGACACATTTTTCCAAAAGATGGGACAAAACAGGCAGGTTTGAGGCTCGTTTTTATCCAAAACTTGTAGAGGAACAGAGCCCAGGGCACCAAGAGAGTAGGGTATTGTGTGCATACACACTTCACCTGCAATTTCTGATATGTGTGCCGCTGGACATGTGGCGAGACCACATCTCAGGAAAGGCTTCAATCTAGCAAGATTGTCGGAAGGAAAGGCTGTCTATACAGTGTACGCAATATAACAAAACTTTGCCATACCCATATCAATATTACAACACCCCCCTCCCCCCAAAAATAAGGCGCATTTTTTTTTGCCAAAAGATGGGACAAAACGGGTCAGTTTGAGTCCCGTCTTATTCCACTTTTTGCACTGTAACAGAGCCTAGGGCACCAAAAGAGTAGGTTTTGTATGCATACATACTTTTTTTTTTTTTTTTTGCTGCCTCGTCTTCTGTGACATTCCCGTACTGCTGTTCCCACGCCGCTCATTTCAATCTCCCCGCCACAGCCATACCCAGATTCGTTGTGTCTCACCCCCGGGGTCGGGAGTCCACAGGGAGCCCATCAATATTAGGCCGCCGCAGGGCTACCAGCCAGAGGGGCCCTGCACTTCTGCTGGGTCACTTTGGTGGTGTTCAGTGGTGCCTGTTCTGAGCTAACATACGCAGGACACCACCTACTAAGCCCCCTACTAACGACAGTATTAGCTCAGTCGCGGAGCCAGACTGAGTGAGCCACCCACCCAAGGTGGCGACCACCACAACGTCCCTCCAGAGACCGCCTCCCCGCGAACCTCCAACCCCAAAGGCTTTGACGCAAATTCACCACAGGCACAGAAGCGTATGGGGAAACTGAATCTGAGGTCACCATGAGACCAGAGCAACGGGGGCCACCGAATCAGAGACAATTTTTATTATTGCATGATGATCAATGAGGATGATATAATGATGCTGCTGTGGAGGTGCATCCGCTTTGAGACTACTTGACAGGGTTGTTCTCTACGCTTACTGTCATAATATATCCCGGCGTCAACCAGGCCCGAGAGACACAGACACCTGCAGTGTTGGTCAGGTAATTTGAGCAACACTCTCAAATTCGCATCTGTAAAGTGGATGAAGCTCGACTGTGTGGTCCCAGTCTCCCCACTGAGCCCACAGCATACTCACTCTGGGTAGGAGCCGGCCGGAGCCCGCACCTTTTTTGCCAGGAATTGAGTATGCGTGCACGCACGCGCGTGCTACCATGTGTTTGTCAGTGTGTTTCTGTGCGCGCATGTGAAGGGGACCCTGCACTTTGCTGTGCTGCATGATATTGCTGTATATTGTCATTATTATTGTGCGCCCGGCTTGGTTTTTGTTGCGTACCTGATAGCAGATTTCCTTGCCAGAAACTAGCTTTCTCAGCTTTTGAGGGCTACGGAGTCGCCACAAGTCCGGCACCACACACATCGGAAAAGGTAGGAGAGGGTGTATGCATACTGTGCCATATTGTCTTGGTGCCTTGAGGTCTGTAACCATGCTGAAGTCGGGGTAGGACGGGCCTGAAAACGACTCTTTGGGTCCCGTCTTTCTCCAAAACCACACCTTTTTTGCCGGGGGTCGAGTATGCGTGCATGACGGCACGCGCGCGTATGTGTTTGTCAGTGTGTTTGTTTGTGTGCGCACATGTGGAAGGGACCCTGCACTTTGCTGTGCTGCATGATATTGCTGTATATTGTCATTATTATTGTGCGCCCGGCTTGGTTTTTTTAGTGTACATGTTAGCAGATTTCCTTGCAAGAAACTAGCTTTTTCACCTCTTCAGGGTTACGGAGTCGCCCCGAGTCTGGCGCCACACACACCGGAAATGGTAGGAGAGGGTGTATGCATACAGTGCCATATTGTCTTGGTGCCTTGGGGTCTGTAACCATGCTGAAGTCGGGGTAGGACGGGCCTGAATACGACTCTATGGGTCCCGTCTTTGCCCCAAACCGCACCTTTTTTGCCTGGGTTGAGTATGCGTGCACGCACGCGCATGCTAGCATGTGTTTGTCAGTGTGTTTGTTTCTTTGTGCGCATGTGGAGGGGACCCTGCACTTTGCTGTGCTGCATGGTATTGCTGTATACTGTCATTATTAGTGTGCGCCCTGCTTGGGTTTTTTTTGCGTGCACGTTTGCAGATTTCCTTGCAATAAACTAGCTTTCTCTCGGCTCTAAACTAAATGAAATTGGTATCTCTATATTTAAACAGTAAAATACAATTTCAATTCAAATTTTAATAAGAACCGAAACATTCCTATCCAATGATAAGACTAGGATAGCATATGTGGAAATGGGAAAAAAAGAAAAAAAAAGGCTTCAAATTACATCGAGATCAAAACAAACCAGTCAATAAAGTATTTCAAGACACCCACAAAACACTTCTGTGAACAGTAATTATCATCAATGAAACCTGTAAGCTCACAATGTGGCCAATCCTAACAATGAAAAGAAAAATCCCGAAAGCAAAACAAACAAACAAAAGAGCAAAAGAGCAACTGCATTTGTTTCGCTATCATTTTGCCAGGGACAACTCTTGTTGCCGTGGGTTCTGTTACGTGCCCTAAATAATTTTGTGTAACACACGGATCTTGGTTTTTCGCTTCATCTGAAAGGCTTGCACCCAGACCATCACTTGAGATTTAATGGATGGGAAAGTTTTGGGCCTAAAATGGGATTAAGCCACCGTATACTTCCGACCTGGACTTTTCTCTTTCTAGGCAGGCCCGTTACCTCTAGACAACCGTTCTAAGTTTTTAAAAAATTAAAAGGGCGAGTCGTACAAAGCTTGTATTTTTAATCAGGAAAAAGTCATTGGGTAGTCAAGTGCCATTGGTGTGTGCTCACCACTAGTTTAAAGGTATAATGAAATGAAAACTCATGAAATACAGGAAAAACTGAAGTAATACTGGTTACAGGAAACATCTTTTGTTGGTCCTCTAAAAAGGACATGCAGCATTTTCCTCACTCATTCTGATGGACAAACGTGGAATTTTTCACATAATTAAACAGGTGATTGAATTAGGTTGTGAAAGTTTATCCACACCAATTCCAGTTGGGATTCAAGAACACGCTTAACTAGGTTCGGAACAAAAATGATATTTCAATATTAAAGCAAACAAAAAATAACATGCTATTGGCAAAGGGGGTTCTACTTCCTGTCATGGAAATGAAAATTGGAAAGCAGCTTCAAACACAATATCTTAAAATAATGCACACCAAATTTTGACCCTGGAGTAATAGGAAATAGGGGGAAGGGGGCAGCACACACAGTGAAGGGAATTAACTGTGTAGCTTAAGTCTACCAGATACCACAAAACCATTGTATAATGATTTTACACACAAAGGATAGGTTAGGGACATGATTTAAGCCATGTCCTTCAGAGGAAAAAATGATACAGGCAACAAGACACACAAAATGCAATCCTTAATTTGAAAGCGAAAACTGCGGGCATTGTTCGGAATAGTAACGTGCAAGTAAACCAACCACACAGCTGCCCAGATAAAGCAGAAACATTTCCAGCCTCCAGAATGAATGGCGAGTCCTCAAATACCAACCCCTGTTACTGAACGTGCCATTATAAAAGCATCGTGCCATTCTAAAAGCATCGTGCCATTCTAAAAGCATCCTGTCATTCATTCACCGGCCATTTTTTTTTATAATGAAAAGAAAAAGGGTATCAGCAGCAAACTGCTCCACTCTGCGGTCAGGTCTTCAAAATGCCTACATGAAAAGCAAAAAGAAAAAGTGTATGGCCTTTTGGGAATAAAATCCAAGAAAACTATACTGAATGCTCCAATACAAAATAAAGATAATTCTGGTCGACGGGACAAGAAAAGTGGAAAAGAAAGCACTTTGAATACAAGACACAATCCTTTCCAACGCATATTTTTTCTTCTACTTGAACAAGTTATTTAAACCAAACATTAAAAAAAAACACCCACAAACCAAAGCAACAATCCAGTCAAGCGTTTCATGCAACTCCTCGTAAAAAGTTTACAAATACTACAAGAAACTACCAACAAAGCGACACACATGCTAAACCATTTTCTGCTTTATGCCAGACAGGTTTCCTAAGAGCACAGAGGTGAAAGCACGAAGAAAGGCTGAACACAGAAAACCACAACCTGTACAACACTGCATTATTGCAATTGTCTGCTAGAATACATTATTTCCCATGTCCTATACTGAAATTTTGGAATATATACATCTAAAGTAAAGGTCCATATTTTGCAGAATTTTAGCACAAGTGGACATAATAGTTGGATAAATGTGTAAACGGTTGACAAATCATGCAGCAATGATCACTGATTAATGTAACATCTTTCACTTCCGTCTTGCCAACACAACCGGATTTTACCTACGGGGGATCAACTTTTTCCTCTTTCATTCCTTTTTCCATCTCTTTCCAGCATTCTTTGAGGGTGTAGGGTCACTTTGGTTTGGTGTGTGTGTGTGTGTGTGTGTGTGTGTGTGTGTGTGTGTGTGTGTGTGTGTGTGTGTGTGTGTGTGTGTGTGTGTGTGTGTGTGTTTTCGGGGTGGGGGTGGGGTGTTTACAATGTGGTACTTTTTCCTTTTTGGATTTCACCCTCAAAACGTCACAGAATACATTTGTGCTGACAACAGGAATCAAAACAGTCTTCTGGAGAGATGCAGATGGAGTAGTCTGCTAATGGGCTGGGAGTGCTATAACCTGTGTAATGGGCATATCTCTGACCTACAGCCAAGCAAAAGACAAGGAAATAAGGTAACAAGACACCAATTCAACAGCCCTGCTATACATTATACACATAGAATGAAACGCTGCATTGCTTTCTTATATCACATTTCGTGAAATAACAAAGATAAAAAACATCTGTTCTAATTCTAAGTTGTTATACAAGATAAACACAAACTTGTTTATATTGAAATCCTTCACCTCCATCCTTTCCAAAATCCTAACAAATATAAAGTCAATGATGCTTACGGCTGCTAAACCAGCAATTTAACATATTTCTCTGAACAATACCGACAGAAAATTAGAATTGATTTCGCTAAGTACTATTTTCAATTTCTGACACCACCGACAAAACACACACACACACACACACACACACACACACACACACACACACACACACACAAAACACACATCAAAACACACACAGTCACACACATACGTAGTCACTCACCCCCCCCCCCCCCCCCCCCCCACACACACACACACACACAGTGAGATGTTGACAAATAGATGTTTACCATTCTGTAGGCTTTACTTGCTGCAAATAATTCTCTCTTTTCCTCTCTCTCTCTCTCTCTCTCCTCTCTCTCTCTCTCTCTCTCTCTCTCTCTCTCTCTCTCTCTCTCTCTCTGGACTGAAGCATTCTACCCCAGGTTTTGTTTTGATGATTGATGTTCATAATTGATGATGATGGATAATGATATTGATGATACTATTGATGATATTGATGATGATGATTGATATCGATGATTGATATTGATGGTGATGATGATATTGATGGTGATGATATTGATGTTGATGATGATATTGATGGTGATGATATTGATGGTGATGTTGGTGATGATATTGATGGTGATGATATTGATGATGATGATGATATTGATGGTGATGATATTGATGATGGTGATATTGATGGTGATGATATTGATGGTGATGTTGATGGTGATGATATTGATGGTGACGATATTGATGATGATGATGATATTGATGGTGATGATATTGATGGTGATGATATTGATGGTGATGATATTGATGGTGGTGATGATATTGATGGTGGTGATGATATTGATGGTGATGATATTGATGGTGATGATATCGATGGTGATGATGATATTGATGGTGATGATATCGATGATGGTGATGTTGATGGTGATGATATTGATGGTGATGATATTGATGGTGATGATATTGATGGTGATGATATTGGTGATGGTGATGATGATGGTGATGATATTGATGATGATATTGATGGTGATGATATTGATGGTGATGATATTGATGATATTGATGGTGATGATATTGATGGTGATGATATTGATGGTGATGTTGATGATGGTGATGATATTGATGGTGATGATATTCATGGTGATGATATTGATGGTGATGATGATATAGATGGTGATGATGATATTGGTGATGTTGATGATGGTGACGATATTGATGATAATGATATTGATGGTGATGATATTGATGGTGATGATGATATTGATGGTGGTGATGATATTGATGGTGATGATATTGATGGTGATGATATTGATGTTGATGTTGATATTGATGGTGATGATGATATTGATGGTGATGATATTGATGGTGATGATACTGGTGATGATGATATTGATGGTGATGATACTGGTGATGATGATATTGATGATGGTGATATTGATGATGATATTGATGATGATGACGATATTGATATTATTCATGACGATATTGATGATGATGATGATGATGATATTGATGGTGATGATATTGATGGTGATGATATTGATGGTGATGATATTGATGGTGATGATGATATTGATGGTGATGATGATATTGGTGGTGACGATATTGGTGATGATGATATTGATGATGGTGATGATATTGATGGTGATGATATTGATGGTGATGATACTGGTGATGATGATATTGATGATGGTGATATTGATGATGATATTGATGATGATGACGATATTCATGACGATATTGATGATGATGATGATGATGATGATGATGATGGTATTGATGGTGATGATATTGATGGTGATGATGATATTGATGATGATGATGACATTGATGATGATTGATGGATGATGATGATGATGAGTGATGATGACGACCACACACACACACACACACACACACACACACACACACACACACACACACACACACACCCTTGTACATTCTAAAACTAGAAGCCCTTCTGGTTTTGACTATTTCTAAAATGCTCTCCCCTCAAAATCTAATCAAGCATGCTTTTGAAAACCAGCTACCTCGACTTTTGTTTTCAACTTTTCTAAATATTCCCCACCCCCACCTACCCCTGAACCTAATCACAAAGTTTCACCGCCTGCCCCTGCCCCCATGCAATAAAAATGAAGTATTATTGTTATTACGGAAATTATTATTATCTAAAAAGAAAAGCCCAAACAAGCGAATACGAATACTTTTAAAAATTCAAATTTAATAACATTTATTTGTATATATATTTCTTTATTTAATACCGAGGATAATGGAATAAGCACAAATGTTTTTTTTACATTCAGTCCCCGTGTGTATGCAATTTTGTACATTTTATCTGTTCCCACCGGCACACAATGGCCTACAAAAAAGCGGAACAGGATTTCTCTTAAAAATACGAATACTTTATCATCTCAGATAACGCAGGAAATTCATCCCTATCCTCAGTCACTACACTTTCCCCTGTCCTTATGATAGACACAACATCTGACCCCCCCCCCCCCCCCCCTAGCATTCTTGTCACTAAAAATCTAGCACCCCTTCCCCTACAACCCTAGCAGTAGTATCTAGATATTTTATCTTCTATCCCCGAAGTTAGCATGTGGCTGCCTTAATGGGCAAAAACGGCTGCGTACGCAAAAAAGTCTTACCACTGATGAAACTTAGAGCTGTAGCGAAGGAATTAAAAAAAAGATGGGCTTTTATCTTTTTAAAATGATTAAAAGCCTTTAAAATTTTAATCACTAGTGTCCGCGTAAGCTTTTTGTTTCGTTTTGTTTTTGAAAGCACGGTGTAAAGCAGTTCTGTGCTTATCCATTTATTTTCTGTAAATTAATCGATTCAATTCTATTCAACCCAAAAGAAAAAAAAGAGTGTCTAGCCAGTGTATCAGCATACACCATGTTGTCTACCTGCCTTCTGTGTCCACATGCAGGGCAAGGGTTAAGAGTTGAGGTTAGTGTTAGAGTTAGTGTTAGTTAACAACAGGGAAGGGTTGTCTGTCAGCTGGTCGGTCTGAATGTTAGAACCATGTGGACACAATAGCGCATAGAAAAATGGTATGTAGCTATAAACACAATGGCATTTATTTTATGTTCATTATCCTACCAACCTCGGCGGCTATACGTGTTTTACAATGGTATGGGGCTTTCACTCAGAGGCATCTGTTCTATCAAAAAGCTGAGGCCATGCAGTAGACTTAGGTGTCCACGAAAATTGCAGTCCAGCTGTTTTTTTTATGATTAAGGTAAATTAAGGTAAAATACCTTGAACAAGTTGTGTCCATTTTAGTAAATAAAAAAATAAACCATGTAAGATCTTCCAAGTCGGAATGCAGCTACCTTAATGGTCGGCAAAAAACGGTCGCGTATGCACCAATCTTACTGTTGGTTGACCTCGGAGCTGTAGCCTAGGAACTAAAAACTAAAACCAAGAAAAATCTTCTTAGCTGGCCCTGTTTTTTTCTATCCCCACTACACTAAATGTGCGTCCACACCCCTTCTAAACACCCCCTTCCCCTCCCCTCTCCTTCCATCCTTATGTTTCCTCCCCACAACTATCCACACACACAACACACACACACACACACACACACACACACACACACACACACACACACATCAGCGCAAACACACACCAACAACTCATCAACACACACACCAACCTACACACACACACACCACACACACACACACACCAAAACACACACACCAAAACATACTCTCACACACACTAACACACACATCAAAACACACACACACATACACACGTGTGCGCACATGCACGCACGCGCACACACACACAAAACAATACACAACACATCACAGCACACATCTCCTTGAAAAGTTCTCTAACACTAATATTTTGTGAAGAAAACTCACTCATGAACTTTAGACATCAACCCTGAATTCGGATTGCGTCTACCTTTAATGGTGGGCAAGAACAGTCACATATGCAAAAATCTGTTGGTAAACTTCGGAGCTCTATCTGAGGAAATTGGGGGGGGGGGGGGGCGGGGTTCTTTTTACCCAATTTTAATAAAGACAAAAACAGCAGTAAATAATCACAAAATCCAATCCAACCTAATCTTGTTTATAGCCCCGCCGACCACAGATTTCCTCGGAGCTGTCACCTTGTCAATTTATCTAAAATTTAAAAAAGTGCAGCTCTATACAGATGAAAACTAGGTTTTAAAACCAACTCCACTGATATTCCTTGTATCAACGCCCCGGCAAACCGTAAGGGTCAGCCCAGGACAGTCATAAATATGTTCTTCCTTGGAGAGGCGCTTGGCGTAACCAGTCAGTGACAGTTTTTGTTGGTTACTGAAAAGTCCTATAGTGCTGTCTTTGGTAGAGATGTCCTCAAAATGTCATCACATCTGAAAAGGAAAAAAAAGAATTGTCATATTTGCTTTGGGGAGAAAAGAGGCAAGAGAATGGACAGGGAAGGTGAAAAAAATTATGATCAGAAAAAAGGGAGAGTGGATTGTGGTTAAGAGAAAAGATGGAAAAGGAGTGAGAGAAAAGGGAAAAATTATCATTCCGGCAAGATAGTGGATACTTTAGACTGTGTGTGTGTGTGTGTGTGTGTGTGTGTGTGTGTGTGTGTGTGTGTGTGTGTGTGTGTGTGTGTGTGTGTGTGTGTACATGTTTGAACGACAGTGAGTGAGTGCGAGTGAGAAAGAGGGAGAGAGACAGGGGGAGAGGGGAGAGAGACAGGGGTAGAGGGAGAGAGACAGGGGGAGAAAGAGAGAGGGAGGGAGGGAGAGAGAGGGAGGGAGGGAGAGAGAGAAGGGGGAGGGAGAGAGAGAAAGAGAGAGAAGGGGGAGGGAGGACTGTGGTTAAGGGAAAAGATAGAAAAGGAGTGAAAGAAAAGAGAAACTTTATCAGTCCCGCAAGATAATGGATACTTAGGTTTTGTGCGTGCGTGCGTGTGCCCAAGTGCCTGTGTGTCTGTGTGGGGGTGTGTGATTTTTTATGTTTGAAGTTATTTTAGAGTATTTAAACAAATTTGAAACTGACTTTTTTTCAAGAGTATAATTCCTATCAGGAATGGGCTTGTCAGTGTTGCAATTGTCCTTCATAGGATGATTAAACTATTTTTCACGACAAATTCGAGGCGGAGAAAAATGGAAGACAACATCAGAGAGTGGGCTGGCCTTGAGTGGAATGACATACTGATGAAAAGCTAAGAACCACAAGGAATGGAGGAAGCTGGCTGCAATATCTTCAGTGTTGATCCAACAGCCAACCAGACAATGGGAAAAGTGAAGGCAAATAGCCAATGTCAAAGTTAGGTGATTTTTATTCCCATGGATGAATGGAGAATTATTCGTTTTTTAATTCTCTCACTTTGCCATGGATGCAGTGTCATTCTCCAGCTATGGATGGGGATAAACAGGTTTTGGGTTTGTCTTTTGTTTTTACTTTGAACACATTGTAAGAAAAGCTGCTGCTGTGCATAATAATGACTGTGGATTTGAACTATGAAATTTACATAGATGCTCTCGGATATGACCTTTTTGCAGCGATGGTAAAGAACTCGACTGATGTAGCATCTGTGGTCGGAATGACTACTCAGATTTTTTAAGATCCCAGAAAAGATTATGAAATAGTGTTGGGTGCAGCTGGAATCTTCTATACGGTTAGAGCAGTTAAAAAAACAAGTACAAGACACACAGGCAAATACTAAAACAGAGGGAGTAGTCACTAATGATTTGTATTTCTGTATCACTTTGAAGTCATGGCAGATTTCTCTGCGTGAAATCCGAGCTGCTCTCCCTGGGGGACAGCGTGTAACAACAAGAGCAGCGCCACCCACTTTTTCTCTGTCTGCATGTGTATTTGTTTCCTTATCAGAGTGGCTTTTTTCTACAGGATTTTGCCAGGGACAACTCTTGTTGCCATGGGTTCGTTTATGTGCGCTAAATGCGCGCAGCACACATGACCTCTGTTGATCGCCTCTTCCGAAATACTAGCACCCAGATCACAACTCACAGTATAGTGGAGGGGGGGGAGGTTTTGACACAAACCTGTTACCTGATCATGTGCTGGTAACTGACAAGTGGCGCTGGATGGCGTGTCTGTTCTTCGGCACTTGATTCCAGTCCAGTTGTTCCTGTAAGCACTTTTAGGAAGTCATCAGTGACAGGGAAAATGTTAAATGTTGGCTCATGTGCTACGATGATTTTATCCTACCACTTAGGAAGAATGAGACTTAATCACATTTTTCAAACAAACATCGATTCATTTAATCTTGTGCTTTGTAACCTTTTAAAATATTTATTTCATAGCTACTACATTACTTGTGTTAAAGCTTTATCTTCAACCTTTCTTTGGACAGATAAATTTTACTGCTGACAAGTCTGCAAAAATCAATGCACACTTCCTATCTATCTATCTATCTATCTATCTATCTATCTATCTATCTATCTATCTATCTATCTATCTATCTATCTATCTATCTATCTATCTATCTATCTATCTATCTATCTATCTATCTATCCCTTAGTCTGACACTAAGACTATACAAAACACAGAAAAATTCTGTTTTCTAATCAAAACATTTTACACATAATTTCCGTCAGCAAATAGGGACACTATTTAAATGGAAAAAAAACGCTTTGGTTACACAAAAATTATATCAGCATTTTTCTAACCTGGATTTTGCCGAAATGTAAAGCATGTTGACTCCATTTGACGCAGGTACATACACGGACGTTTGCAGTATTGTAGGAGCGATGCTTGTCCCCATTCAGTCAGGCTCCTCCTGTCTCGGAGGACAATGGCTGTGTCTTCTCTCTGCTTCAGTCGTGCTGGGGGCTATGTCTGGAGCTGCTCACAAGTCCAACCCGTGCATGGCAGCCTCTGGTGCAGTTGTAGCAGACCGCATTGGATGGCGAGTTGATGGCCTGGTTTACCAGTCCCTTCTACTTTGGATTTCACTGGAGCTGTTGTGGCTCCTATGGTACCTGGTTGAATAGATTTTTTTTAATGAAGTAAGAGAAAAAGTCTAACATTGGCAGGTTCAAATCTCAAGAAAAGCATGGGTTTTTTATATCTTTTTTAAAACTCCATCCTGCTCCCACCTAAAGAAAAAGCTACAGGCTTAATAGGAAGACTGGGACCACAAACTAGAGCATGAACCTCTTCACAGATGCAACAAAGAAATGTTTAAACTACACCAACACTGCATCAACACCTAAATGATGGCTGAAAATTTGTCGAATACACAAAACTTTCACCATTGAAGAACTTCAGAGGTCTAACTGAGGAATGGCAAAAACAGAGGCAGGAACAACAGAAAATAGCAACAACAACAACAACAACAAAATTGACAGACAAAAAGTATCAGATCAGAAAGTTCAGATAAATGTAGAAACAAATGTTTTCAGAAAAGGCGGTTCATGATGGCTGCCCTCACACACCTCAGGTCACTGGCACTTGATTCCAGACCCAGAGCCCCTGAAAGCAGTAAGTCATCATCAGTAGACTGAAAAGTTCTAGTTTCATTGGCTTCGATATCATAAGAATTTAATTTTATCTGACAGATTTCACCATGCTTCTTCATCAATTAATCGTCAAATTTGACTCTAGCTAATTTATGGACGTAAGTATTAATATAAATTACAATAGAACAAGTTATTCTAACCAAATACACTATATCAATAAATTTTCAACTAATTTTCAAACAAGGAGGCTTTACTGTCAACACAATCATAATACTCTCCGTTCCAGAGATAGAAGCTGCCATGTAGACAGCAACCAAACACCACAAGATCTTTATAACCAACACTCTTAATAAATCGTTTTCTTAAAGAATGTGAACTGAGTTTCCTAAGCATCAGAGTCTGATCAAAAAGAAAATATCTGTAAAAAATGATACAGAAAATAAAATCACATAAAAACAAAAATGAGTAATGCCCCCCCGAAAAAAATCAGAAAAAACGATACCTGAAAGAGGTATTATATTAACAACATCTCAACCATAGCTGCACAGTACTTACAGACAGATGCAAGGATTTCATGCAGCAGATGACTCCAAGATGATGATCAGCAGAACCTGGCCCCACGTTTGAAGAGTCTTCAGGATGACCCACATAATAACTGACCGCCAGGTTAGGACCCATGTTTGATAAAGGATGGGAAGGACAAGGAAATGCCTTACAAAATGGAAAAAAACTGACCAGCTCACAATACCTCAGGAAATCCGTCTCAAAACTGCTGTAATTTTCAGACATAAGGAAACCGATCAGAAGCGGAAGGAAATATCCAAGTCACAATACCTATACAAGCAGACAAATAAAGACACAGCACCCAAGTGTCTGGCGAAGCAAATTTTCGGTTTATTTCAAACCTTCTTCAGGCTAAAAGATTGGCCAGCTGACAGTAAAAAGCAAACACAGACTTATATACACATCAAACTGAGTAGATTTTAAACAATTCTATGATAAAATTAAATAAAATTAAAGACTTATGTAAAAACACATGCCCTTACACATGCAACATGGGCTAGCATAGTTATAACATTATTCATCTCTCTCTCTCCCCCTATCCCCCCCCCCTCTCTCTCTCTCTCTCTCTCTCTCCTCTCTCTCTCTCTCCTCCTCCCTCCCTCCCTCCCCTCCTCTCTCTCCCCCTCCTCCCTCTCTCTCTCCCCCCTCCCTCCCTCTCTCTCTCCCCCCTCCCTCCCTCTCTCTCTCCCCCCTCCTTCCCTCTCTCTCTCTCCCTATCTCTCTCTCTCTCCCTCTCTCTCCCCCTCCCTCCCTCTCTCTCCTCCCCCCTCCCTCCCTCTCTCTCTCTCTCCCTATCTCCCTCTCTCTCTCTCCCTATCTCCCTCTCTCTCCCCCCCTCCCTCTCTCTCTCCCCCTCCCTCCCTCTCTCTCTCTCCCTATCTCCCTCTCTCTCTCTCCCTATCTCCCTCTCTCTCTCCCTATCTCCCTCTCTCTCTCTCTCCCTATCTCCCTCTCTCTCCCCCTATCTCCCTCTCTCTCCCCCTATCTCCCTCTCTCTCTCTCCCCTCCCTCCCTCTCTCTCTCCCTATCTCCCTCTCTCTCTCTCTCTCTCTCCCTATCTCTCTCTCTCTCTCTCTCCCTATCTCTCTCTCTCTCTCTCCCTACTCCCCTCCTCTCTCTGTGACCATCTCTCTCCCTCTCACTCGCCCACCCTCCTCCCTACAGCCACAGCATCTTCTACCTTACTTTTTTTACGCACTAACAGACACTCAAACATACATACAAACACACACACACACGCACACAAGTCACAATACCTCAGGAAAACCATCTCAAAGTCGCTGGTAGGTTATTTTCATATAAAAAAACAAAACTTTCAGAACTGGAAGGGAATGACCGAATCACAATACCTCATGAAAGCTGTTTCAAAACTGATGTAAGTGGTAACATTTTCAGTTCCAATGAAACTTATCGGTAATGGTAGGGAAATGACCAAGTCACAATACCTCATGATCCTAGTCTCCAAGCCATTATAGGAGGTGGTGGTGTTTTCAGAAGAGAAGACAGAGCACTGTCACCCAGATTGCTCTCAGATTTCTTGCACAATTTTTTTGTATTATTTTAAATCGATTTTTTTTTATGTTACTTTATTGATTTTATTTTATTTTTTTATTATTTTAGTTTGGATTATGCCTTACGTTCATTTTATTTTATTTTTATTACATTTTATTTCAAGTTTAGACTAAACCCTACCGTACGTTTTATCTCGGAATGTTCATTTCATTTTATTTTTGTTGGATTTCATTTTAGGTTTATCGTTTTATTTCATCTCATTTTATTTTAATGAAACTAATTTTAGTTGATACCACTTTTATTTGAGCAAGAAATACTGATTGCAATCGGAAGGCGCCCAGTGATCATTTGAAGACAGACAGGTAAAAAGGTAAGGTAAAGGTGTCCCATAACCTAGGCAGTCGTAGGGGAGCGAGGCATCAAAGACCTCAGCTTCTCTTGGGGCCAGCATATTGAGGGCGGCGCCCATCTCTTCTCCCTCGCTGCTTTACTTTTCCTGACCCTAAAGAGGGCAGGTACCCATTGACAGCTGAGGTGAAGCTCTAATAAAGACAAACCATAGCTAGACACAAACACTGGAAGCTGAACACAAAGACTGGACGCTGGACACAAAGACTACACATAGACACACAGACAAACCACAACCAGACACAAAGAAGTCAAAGCCAGTCACAGAGTGGAAGCTGGGTACAAAGACTGAAGCCTGGACACAAAAACTATACATAGACACAAAGATTCAAAACCTGGACACAGACTAGAACCTTGACACACAAACACTGGAACCTGGATACAAAGACTGAAGCCTGGACACAAAGACTGGAACCAAAGCTAGACTCAAAAGACAGAAACCAAAGCTGGACACAAAGACTGACACCTAATCCAGACATTAAAGAATAGAACCAAAGCCAGGACACAGAACTTTAAAGGAGCAAAATCTGACCAGAGCAAAGGGAAAATATACAAGTAAAACATGCCAATCAGCTGAGCAAGGAAGCAGCTAACTGCCTGACAACTGGCAAGCTTTGCATTCATAATAACCTCAATGATGAACGCCTGGATAAACTTGTAAATTTGAGTCCACAAAGAAAAAAACCGAAGGATTGGGGATAACAATATTCCTATTCTGAAGTTGAAGGATTGACCCCGAGAAAGTAAAACTGATGAGAAATTTTGTTGAAATTTTGTTTTTGTTATACTTTCCCCGCCCTTTACTACCAAACATGGGCCTAGCAAGGCAAAATCATTGTGAATCATACACAGTCCAGCATCCAGGTGGAATATTGCAGCACAGCCTCTGAAAATACAGACAAAACAAACGTGTGTGATGTCTGATTGAAGGAGAGAGAGAGAGAGAGAGAGAGAGAGAGAGAGAGAGAGAGAGAGAGAGAGAGAGAGAGAGAGAGAGAGAGAGAGAGAAGAGAGAGAGAGAGAGAGAGAGAGAGAGAGAGAGAGAGAGAGAGAGAGAGAGATTAAAAAAATTATTTCGAGGATAATTGAATAAGCACTCGTGTGCTTTATTTACAACCAATCCCTGTGTGTATGCAATTGTGTAAATTTTGTCATTCGTTCCTACCGGCACACAATGGCCCGCTCTTCTGAAAAGTGGACCATGGTTTACCGTGTTTGTAAGATGTTCTGCACGCGTTCGCACAGGGGACTTCGGTTTATAGTCCGAAGGACTTTTGGGGGGAGAGGACTCTGCACTGATGCTAACTCCAGAGAAAGAATCCTCTTGAACGGGATTCGAACCCAGGTCACCAGATCATGCGCACATCCCTCTGACCACCAGGCTATCTCGTAGCTATCTCGTCCCCAAGAGAGAGAGAGAGAGAGAGAGAGAGAGAGAGAGAGAGAGAGAGAGAGAAGAGAGAGAGAGAGAGAGAGAGAGAGAGAGAGAGAGAGAGAGAGAGAGTTTGTGTGCGTGCGTGCATGTGCCACCGGCGTCATGTTTAGACATTCCCGCAGCCAAAGTGTGGCTACCTGAATGGGAGAGCAAAACCTGTGCATATGCCAAACTCTCATCATTGGAGAACCTCCATCCTCTTGCCAAAACAAAAACAATCCCCACTGCACGAGTTGTGCGTACAGCACTAATTTTTTGCAGCTAAAACAAATCGTACTTATTTCAATCATTTATGAATAGAGTAATAAATGCAAAATAATATCTACATAGAAGAATAAACCAATGAATATAAAATCAAAATTTATGTCAAGGATTTTTTTCGCGCACCTCACCCTTCCTCCTGTCCACAAAACTGGCTTCAGTATATAACACTGCAAGCGTTTTGCAAACAATCTGCTGGATCTGTTTTGTTGTTCACATAGTTTGGCAGCAACAAATTGTGAAAATAACTAAAGTTGTAAAATTGGTTCCAAGCTACCCAAGTTCGTTTCAGATTGAAATGTTTGAGACTGGCTCACAGAGCTGACAAAGCTATGTTTGAATGCAAGTCTAATAGCAGAAAAGGTTTGACTAAATTTGCAAAACTGCATGCACATGGGAACACGATAATAAAAACACGAACTCGCTTATTCCTTAATTCTCAAGTAAATATTTTAAAACGTAGACATAAAATCACAAGACTGAGAGCACATGGAAATCTTGACACCCCTCCCCCCCCCCCCCCCCCCCCCCCCCCCCCCCCCCCCCCCCCCCCCCCCCCCCCCCGATGATAATGATCCAAGCAAACCAATACCTCATCCCCCTACTATACTTTTCAATATGTTCGTTTCAAACATTGAACGTAATCGTGAACAACAAAACAAACCCACACATTACACAACACAAAAGCCCAAACTGTAATTACCTGTAGCCTCGAGGTGAAAATGGCGCTATGTGGCGATGATGCATGGTGTGGATTTTCTGGTGCCTACATACAACACGCTCTGGTCTCCGTCATGGCCCAATCAGAAATGAAGGTGGGGATGGAACAGTTGTGAAGTCTTCCTTGATTGAGCATTGTTCATTTCCATTTGTAGCACGGGGCATCAGCGTCGATGGTGATGATGATCGAGCGTCTTGGGTTTTTTCCCTTTTCGTCTTTTGCTTTGATTTTTCCATCACTGGCTGGCTAACTGGCTGGCTAACTGGCTGGCTTCTTTCTTTCAGCTTGCTGTTCCGTCAGCCTTTCCAGACTTTTTGCTTTGCAGATCTGCATGTGCATTTGCTTGCTGGCTGATGTGGGGTCTGTGTTACTGCTCAAGAAAAAATAATACACTACAGAGGAGAACAGAAAGAAAAGAAGAAAGATGAGAGAGAGAAACAGAGACAGAAACAGAGAGATGCCTATTCATTGAGAGAGAGAGCAATTTTGTTGAGAGAGGTGCAATTTTGTCGAGAGAAAGAGACAGAGAGAGAGATGCAAGTTTATTGTGAGAGAGATAGATGCAATTTTGTTGAAAGAGAGGGAGGGAGGGAGGGAGAGAGAATCAGAGAGAGGGGAGGGGGGGTTAAAGAACAGAAAAAACAAAATAAAAAAAGCACACAAAGAAAAGTAAAAGTAAAAAGAAAGAAAGGAAAAGGGTCAGAATAAAATTAAATAAAAAGCAGAAAAGTGGAAAAGAATAACTAAAGAGGAAAGGCAGATTGAAAAATAAAAACATAAACAAGAAAGAAATTCTGAAGAAAAAAGCAGCCTCAAAGACAGAAAACCCCAAAGCAAGTAAAAACAATTAATGCACACTGGTGAAATTAAACATCCTCAAAGTCGGAATGCGGCTACCTTCATGGTGGGCAAAAGAGGGTCACATACAAAAATCTCACCCTTGGTAAACTTCAGAGCACTAGGCCGCAAACCAACGAGGTCATGTAACTTCCCATCAGACTATAGAAACTAACGATCACTATAGAGGGAACAAATAGGGGGGGGGGGGGGGGTCATGTCAGCATAAACGGCATCACAACCTTCTGGAAATTCTGTGTGAGGAATTCCTTTTTGTATTCATCTCACTGTCCCTGCCTGGTTCCTTTGCTCCCTGTTACCCCTTTCTTTCCTTGTTTTCTGCCTTCTTGGTCCATTCTTCTTGGCATTTTTATCCAGGAAGACTTTAAATATAACAACTCTCTCCCACGCTGAAGTTGCGCTGGGCTTGACTTGTCAGGTGCTTAAGGGCAGCACAATGCATTTGTAGGGGTTGGACGGGGCTGAACACGGCTCTTTCGCTGGCATCTTTGCGCAAAACGGCGATTTTTCTGGAGTGGGGTGGTTATGTGTGCGCGCATGTGGCGGGGACCCTGCACTTTGCTCTGGTGCATCATATTCCTGTATATTGTCATTATTCTTATGCGCAATGCTTGTTTTTTGTCGTGTACACTTACCAGCTTTCCTTCCGACAAACTACCTTTATTAGCACTTGGGGGCTGTAGCGTCGCCACAAATCCGGCGCCACCCATATCCAAGATGGTGAGAGAGAGAGTGTATGCATACAGTGCCATATTGTCTTGGTGCTGTGGGATCTTTCACCGTGCAAAATTGGCGGTTGTACGAGGCTAAAAACGGCTCTTTCGGTAACATCTTTGCGCAAAATAGTACCTTTTTTCTGGAGGAGAGTTATATGCGTGCGCTAAGGAGCGCGCTCGCGCTCGCGTCAGTGTGTCAGTTTGTGTGCTCGCATTTGGCGGGGACCCTGCACTTTGCTGTGCACTTACCAGCTTTCCTCCTGACAAACTAGCTTTCATAGCTCTTGGGGTCTGTGGCGTCGCCACAAATCCAGTGCCACACATATCAAGATGGTGGGAGAGAGTGCATACAGTGCGATATTGTCTTGCTGCCGTGGGATCTTTTACCGTGCAAAAAAGGGGGTTAGACGGGGCTGAAAACGACTATTTCGGTCGCATCTTTGCGCAAAACGGCACCTTTTTCTGGCGGGGGGTGGGTATGCGTGCGCGCACGCGCTGGTGTTTGTCAGTGTGTTTGAGTGCATTATATTGCTGTGTATTGTCATTATTCTTGTGCGCAATGCTTGTTTTATGTCGCGTACACTTACCAGCTTTCTTTCCGACAAAATAGCTTTCTTAGCTCTTGGGGGCTGTGGCTTCGCCACAAATCCGGCGCCACACCTATCCAAGATGGTGGGAGAGAGTGTATGCATACAGTACGATATTGTTTTGGTGCCGTGCGATCTTTTTCTTTCACCGTGCAAAAGTGGGGATTGTACGGGCCTGAAAACGGCTCTTTCGGTGTTATCTTTGCTCAAAACGGCACCTTTTTATGGCTGGGGGTGGGTATGTGTGCGCGCACGTACACACGCACTGGTGTTTGTCAGTGTATTTGTTTGTGTGCAAACATAGGGCGGAGACTCTGCACTTTGCTGTGGTACATCACATTGCTGTATTTTGGCATTATTCTTGTGCGCAATACTTGTTCTTTGTCGCGTACACTTACCAGCTTTCCTTCCGACAAACTAGCTCTCTTAGTTCTAAGGGGCTGTGGCGTCGCCATAAATCCGGCGCCACACCTATCCAAGATGGTGGGAGAAAGTGTATGCACACAGTGCGATATTGTTTTGGTGCCGTGGGATCTTTTACCGTGCAAAAGTAGGGGTTGGACGGGGCTGAAAACGGCTCTTTCTGTTGCCTCTGCGCAAAACGGCGGCATTTTCTGGAGGGGGATGGGTATGCGTGCGCGCACGCGTGTGCACGTAAGTGTTTGTTAGTGTGTTTGTTTGTGTGTGCTCATGTGGCGGGGACACTGCACTTAGCTGTGGTGCAACATATTGCTGTATATTGTCATTATTCTTGTGCGCAATGCTTGTTTTTTGTCGCGTACACTTACCAGCTTTCCTTCCGACAAACTAGTTCGCTTAGCTCTTGGGGGCTGTGGCTTCGCCACAAATCCGGCGCCACATCTATCCAAGATGGTGGACGAGAGTGTGTGCATACATTGGGATATTTTACTGGCGTGGGATCTTTTACCATGCAAAAGTGGGAGTTGGACGGGGCTGAAAACGGCTCTTTCGCTCGTATATTTGCGGAAAACGGCACATTGATCTGGAACGGGGTGGGTATACGTGCGCGCACGCGCTCGCGCGCTGGTGTTTATCAGTGTGTTTTTTTGTGTTTGTGCACGTGGTGGGGACCCTGCACTTTGCTGTGCTGCATCATATTGCTGTATATTGTCATTATTCTTGTGCCCAACGCTTGTTTTTTGTCGCGTACACTTACCAGCTTTTCTTCCGACAAAATAGCTTTCGTAGGTCTTGGAGGCTGTGGCTTCGCCACAAATCCGGCGCCACACCTATCCAAGATGGTGGAAGAGAGTGTATAAATACAGTGCCATATTGTCTTGGTGCCGTGGGATCTTTTACCGTGCAAAATTGGGGGTTGGACGGGGTTGAAAACGATTCTTTCGGTCGCATCTTTGCTCAAAACGGCACCTTTTTTCTGGCGTTAGGCGAGTATGCGTGCGCGCTCGCACGCGCGCGCTTGCGTTTGTCAGTGTGTTTGTTTGTGTGCGCGCATGTGGCGGGGACCCTGCACTTTGCTGTCGTGCATCATACTGCTGTATATTGTCATTATTCTTGTGCGCAATGCTTGTTTATGTCGCGTACACTTACCAGCTTTCCTTCCGGACAAACTACCTTTCTTAGCTCTTGGGGTGTGTGGACGTCGCCACAAATCCTTCGCCACACCTATCCAAGATGGTGGGAGAGTGTGTATGCATGCAGTGCGATACTGTCTTGGTGCCGTGGGATCTTTTACAGTGCAAAATTAGGGGTTGGACGGGCTGAAAACGGCTCTTTCGATGGCATCTTTGCTCAAAACGGCACCTTTTTCGCGCGCGCTAGTGTTTGTCAGTTTGTTTTGTTTATGTGCGCGCATGTGGTGGGGACCCTGCACTTTCCTCTGGTGCATCATATTGCTGTGTATTGTTATTCTTGTGCGCACTACTACTTTTTTTCGCTGACACCTACCAGCTTTCCTTGCCAGAAACTAGCTTTCTCGGCTTTTGGGGGCTGCGGCGTCGCCACAAAATCGGGCGCCACACATATCAAAGATAGAGAGAGTGTATGCATGCAGTACAATATTGTATTTGTGCCGTGGGATCTGTTACCGTGGAAAAATCGGGGTGGGGCGGGGCCGAAAAGAGTTCTTTCGCTCGCATCTATGCCCCAAACAGCATCTTTTTCTGCAGGGGGTTGGGTATGCGTGCGCGCATGCACGTGCGCGCTGGTGTTTGTCAGTGTGATTGTTTGTATAATGTACATGTGGTAGGGACCCTGCACTTAGCTGTTGTGCATGATATTTTTGTATATTGTCATTATTATTGTGCGCACTGCTGTATGCATACAGTGCGATATTGTCTTTGTGCCGTGGGATACTTTACCGTGCAAAAGTCGGGGTGAGACGGGGCTGAAAACAGCTCTTTCGCTCGCATCTATGCCCAAAACGGCACCTTTTTCTGCAGGGGGTTGGGTGTGCGTGCGCGCACGCACGTGCACGCTGGTGTTTGTCAATGTGTTTAATTGCTTGCACCCATGTGGCGGGGACCCTGCATGTTGCTGTGCTGCATCATGTTGCTGTATATTGTCATTATTCTTGTGCGCACTGCTTGGTTTTTGTCGCGTACACTTACCAGCTTTCTAGATAGTAGCTTTCTCGGCTCTTGGGGGCTGCGACGTCGCCACAAATCCGGCGCCACACATATCAAAGATGGTTGGAGAGAGTGTATGCATGCTGTGCGATATTGTCTTGGTACTATGGTATCTTTTACCGTGCAAAAGTCGCGGTGGGACAAGGCCGAAAACGTTCTTTCGCTCAAATCTATGTCAAAAACGGCACCTTTTTCTGCAGGGGGCTGGGTATGCGTGCGCGCACGTGGACGCGCGCTGGTGTTTGTCAGTGTGTTTGTTTGTGTCCGCGCATGTGGCGGGGTCCCTGCATTTTGGTTTGGTGCATGATGTTGCTGTATATTATCATTATTATTGTGCGCACTGCTTGTTTTTTGTCGCGTACACTTACCAGCTTTCCTTGCCAGAAACTAGCTTTCTCGGCTCTCAGGGGCTAAGGCGTCACCACAAATCCGGCGCCACACATCATGATGGTAGGAGAGAGTGGATGCATACAGTGCGATATTGTCTCGGTGCCGTGGGATCTTTTCCCGTGCAAAAGTCGGGATGGGACGTGGCCGAAAACGGCTCTTTCGCTCTAATCTTTGCCTAAAACGGCACCTTTTTCTGCAGGGGGTTGGGTATGCGTGCTCGCATGTGCGCGCGTGCTGGTGCTTGTTAGTGTGTTTGTTTGTGTGCGCGCAATTGGCAGGGACACTGCACTTTGCTGTGGTGCATGATATTGCTGTATATTGTCATTATTTTCGTCCGCACTGCTCGTTTTTTGTCGCGTACACTTACCAGCTTTCCTTGCCAGAAGCTAACTTTCTCGACTCGGAGGCTGCGGCGTCGCCACAAATCCGGCGCCACACATATCAAAGATGGTTGGTGAGAGTGTATGCATGCAGTGCAATATTGTCTTGGTGCCGTGGGATCTTTTACTGTGCAAAAGTCGAGATGGGACGGGGCCGAAAACGGTTTCTTTCGCTCGCATCTATGCCCAAAGCGGCACCTTTTTCTGCAGGGGGCTGGGTATGCGTGCACGGACGCGCTCGCGCGCTGGTGTTTGTCAGTGTGTTTGTGTGCGCGCATGTGGCGGGGACCCTGCACGTTGCTGTGGTGCATGATATTGCTGTATATTGTCATTATTATTGTGCGCACTGCTTGTTTTTTGTCGCGTACGTCTACCAGCTTTCCTTGCCAGAAACTAGCTTTCTCGGCTTTTGGGGGCTGCGGCGTCGCCACAAATCCGGCGCCGAACATACAGATGGCTGTAGAGAGTGTATGCATGCAGTGCGATATTGTCTTGGTGCCGTGGGATTTTTTACCGTGCAAAAGTCGCGGTGGGACGTGGCCGAAAACGTTCTTTCGCTCAAATCTATGCCCAAAACGGCACCTTTTTCTGCAGGGGGCTGGGTATGCGTGCGCGCATGTGCACGCGCGCTGGTGTTTGTCAGTGTGTTTGTGTGCGTGCATATGGCGGGGTCCCTGCATTTTGCTGTGGTGCATGATGTTGCTGTATATTGTCATTATTATTGTGCGCACTGCTTTTTTGTCGCGTACACTTACCAGCTTTCCTTCCGACAAACTAGCTTTCTCAGCTCTCAGGGGCTGCGGCGTCGCCACAAATCCGGCGCCACACATATCAAAGATGGTTGGTGAGAGTGTATGCATGCAGTGCAATACTGTCTTGGTGCCGTGGGATCTTTTACCGTGCAAAAGTCGAGATGGGACGGGGCCGAAAACGGTTCTTTCGCTCAAATCTATGCCCAAAACGGCACCTTTTTCTGCAGGGGGCTGGGTATGCGTGCACGGACGCGCTCGCACGCTGGTGTTTGTCAGTGTGTTTCTTTGTGTGCGTGCATGTGGCGGACACCCTGCACTTGGCTGTGGTGCATGATATTGCTGTATATTGTCATTATTGTTGTGCGCACTGCTTTTTTGTCGCGTACGTCTACCAGCTTTCCTTGCCAGAAACTAGCTTTCTCGGCTCATGGGGGCTGCGGCGTCGCCACGAATCCGGCGCTGAACATACAGATGGTAAGAGTGTATGCATGCAGTGCGATATTGTCTTGGTGCCGTGATATATGGGATGTCTGTAGCAAAGTAGACCTACGTTTCTTTTACCAAGTGCAATGTGTTTTGATTTATTTTTGAATTTATCTTCTTTAAAAAAAAACACAGTGTTATTATGTACATATCAATTAATAGTGCTCATTGTATGACATCTGATCATTATATTTTATGCATTGGTATGTGACTATGCGTGCAGTGTGTGTGTGTGTTGGGGGGGAGGGTAGGTGGGGAGGTGACCTGTGTGTGTGTGTATGAGTGTGCGTGTGTGTGTGGTGTGTGTGGTGTGGTTTGTGTTGTGTGTGTGTGTGTGTGTTTGTGTGTGTGTGTGTGTTTGGTGTGGTGTGTGTGTGCGTGTATGAGTGTATGAGTGTGTGTATGAGTTTTGATGTGTGTACGAGTGGTGTGTGTGTGTGTTTGTGTGTGTGTGTGTTGTGTTTGTGTGTGTGTGTGTGTGTGTGTGTGTGTGTGTGTGTGTGTGTGTGTGTGCTTGTGTGTGTGTCTGGATTTTTTAATGATTGAATTTTATCGTTTTCTCTGATAAATGTTTCTCTCACTTTTATGTTCATATGGGCTTTGACCACGTGTATTCTCCTAGTTTGATAAAGTGCTAGTATTGGTATGGGGATTTTGTTGTGTGTGCGAGGTGATAGTTGCATACTGTGCTGTGCTATTCCTCTGTGAAAAATGTTTTTTCCTATTCACTTTGTTTTTGCACGGCTTCTTACCCATATGAGTTTGTTTCTGAGATGATAAATGTTAGAATTGTTTGTGTTTAAAGACACACGGCCTAAGTAATTAAGGTTTGTAAATATAAGAAAAAACACACAAAAAGATAGGTTTTCCAATTTCAGGTTTGAAGAACAATTAAAATAACATTGTGTTTATGGAATGCTCTGATTTGAAACACGATTCAAATACCAACTGGGCTGGCTGGCTGTGTTTGTTGCTTGATGGTTCAAGGAATGCCATACTATATAGCATGTAGCTTTACTTTTTTTCAAAATGAAAAGTGTGATTATATTTTTTTTCTAAATGAAAGATAAAAGGCTGAATGTGACTTCCAAATAATAAAACACAATTTGTAAGTAAGATCTATCCATTCAGTTTGGAATTTAACAATAGTTTTAAAGCCTATAGCCTGTCTTTCTGCTGTGTGTTGCTAATTGGTAACATGTTTTTGGACAATATTCTGGTTTCATTTTAAAACAGATTCTGATGATCGTACATTGTTAAAACTACCCAGTTAAGTATAGACAAAGCCAATGCCAATCCAATGATGTTGCTTATAGCCCCGCCGACCACATAGGCCATATCAGGGCTATCACCTCGTCACATTTTAAAACTCGTATTAAAAGTGTGCGACTATGTACAGTTTAAAACGAGTTACAAAACCAACTCAACTGTCCTTGCTTGTATCGACGCCCCGGTCGACCATAAGGGTCAGCCCAGGACGGCCCCCGCGTCGTGGGAAAACCCACATCGATCACACTCAAAACGAGATAAAACCAAAAGTAGAAAAAGCCTAGTAGATGGCACAATACACTGTTTTGATTTTTATGTTAGATTTATATCCTGAGATAGCATCGTCTTGTTTGGGACACAAAAATAAAAATCCAATCCAATAATATTTATAGCCCCGCCAACCATAGAGGCCATATCGGGGCTGTCACTTCCTAAAATGTTAAGTCTGAGAATGAAACTGCAACTATACACACATTAAAACGGGTTATGAAACCTTGCTTGTATCGATGCCCTGGTCAACCAGAAGGGTCAGCCCAGGACAGGCACCGCCTTGTGGGAAAAACTACATCAACCCCACATAAACGAGATAATTCCAAAACCAGATTCCTCAAATTGAAACAACCTTGTCCTTAGTGACCGAATATAACACTCACTCATATCAGATGGAAAAAGCCTGATTCTCTCAGGGAGTTTAAAGGGGTGTCTGGTGCCAATCCAATCCAATCATGGTGTTTATAGTCCCACCGACCACACAGGCCATATCGGGGCTGTCACCTCGTCAAATTCAAAACTCAGATTAACACTGTGCAATTATATATACAGATCAAAACGGGGTGTAAAACCAAGTTTACTGTCCTTGCCTTTATCGACGCCCTGCTCAACCATAAGTGTCAACTCAGGACAGGCACCGGGTTGTGGGGAAAATCACATCATCACACACCAGATAAAATCCAAAACCAGATTCCTCAAATTAAAACAACCTTGACCTTAGTGACCAAGTATAACACTTTCACTCTTATCAGATGGGAAAAGCCCGATTCTCTCAGGAAGTTTAAAAGATCATTATTATTATCATTATCATCATTGTTATCATTATTATTAATATTAAATTCCATTTACTATTATTATCATTATCATCATTATTATCATTATCATTATTATTAGTATTAAATTCCATTTACTATCATCATCATTATCATCTCCTGCTCCTAGATGTCACAGAGCGTAGAACCAGCCCGCACCTGAAACCATCTCTTCGCGGGAAAGTTGTGGGAAAGTTGTTTACGAAAAAGGGCAAACGACCCCGAAACCTCCAATCCTGCAGGCCCCGCATGATGCCCCATCTCCTATCCAGGCAGTCTCCAGGCCTTTTCCGAATCGACAAAAGTCGGCCACCACGTGCTGTCTTGTTGATGAAGGCGTTATGGACGGTTGTCTCCAGGTGGACCAGATAACGGTGCAGCGATTCTTGTTCCTTGGGCAGAAGGCCCTTCCTTTACAGATGCCACCTTAGACGGTAGTGTTTTCCCCATCAACTTGCAGATACATCTGGTTAGCCCTATGGGTCTGCAGTTAATGGGGTTTTAAGGTCCTTACCAGGTTTAGGAAAAAGGATGACACAAACCATCTGCCACGACGGAGGGAAAAACAACCCGTCATCCAAATATGGTACTTACGAAATTCAAAAATTGACGCAAATCTTCCTCTTCAGAAATATGGCTTTTTCCTATCAGGAATTATATAATGCATTAAAAAAATTCACAAATCCCCATGGAACACCTAATTGAGGGCAATAAAGAATTAATTCAAAGACCTATGTGTACACAGAATCCTTGAAAATAGTCCTGAATGGAGTCTGGAACAGAAATTGGGGAAAGGAGCCAGACAACCTGGTACTTTGAAATACCATAGCAGCACAAAGTGTTCAGGAAAGTACTCAAACAGCTAAAAACTGTCAACAAAACTGTGTACAGCAAAGTACTCAAACAGCTAAAAACTGTCAACAAAACTGTGTACAGCAAAGTACTCAAACAGCTAAAAACTGTCAACAAAACTGTGTACAGCAAAGTACTCAAACAGCTAAAAACTGTCAACAAAACTGTGTACAGCAAAGTACTCAAACAGCTAAAAACTGTCAACAAAACTGTGTACAGCAAAGTACTCAAACAGCTAAAAACTGTCAACAAAACTGTGTACAGGAAAGTACTCAAACAGCTAAAAACTGTCAACAAAACTGTGTACAGGAACGTACTCAAACAGCTCAAAACTGTCAACAAAACTGTGTACAGGAAAGCACTCAAACAGCTAAAAACTGTCAACAAAACTGTGTACAGGAAAGTACTCAAACAGCTCAAAACTGTCAACAAAACTGTGTACAGGAAAGTACTCAAACAGCTCAAAACTGTCAACAAAACTGTACAGGAAAGTACTCAAACAGCTAAAAACTGTCAACAAAACTGTTTTCTTGGGATCACTCTGCAGCTGTCCACTGACACGGAATACCTTTTTAACCATTCAGAGCCAGGGAAGGAAAAGATAAACGCATCTCAACAGGTCTGCTGTCAAGCGTTTTTTGTTTCAGTTTTTTGAGATTTTGGGGGGATTGGGGGGCGTTTCTTAACTATATCAACAGTGTTGACTGGTGGTGGCTTCTATCTTAGATCCTCCATGTTGAGGTCAGCCACAGAACCGTAAATGGAAGCACTCTCTCTCTCTCTCCATGGAGATACTGATCTTAGATTCTTTTTAAATTAACACTCATCCTGAAAATAGCTGTATTGATAAAATGTCTTCTCAAAACAAATGGGCCTGATGAAAAGGTGAAAAGTGTACAAGTCAATTCAGTAAGTTTATGACAATGTGTTTGGCGGCTATCCCAGAGCTCTTAAGGGCTTTAATTCATTTCCTAGGACTCTTACACACCTCCACCCACCCCCTTACACACACACACACACACACACACACACACACACACACACACACAATATATATATATATATATATATATATATATATATATATTGTGTGCCGATTAGAACTGAAGACATTTACAAAACTGCATACGCATGGGGACTGGATGTAAGAAAAAAAAGCACAAGTGTTTATTCCACTATCCTCGAAATAAAATAAATTAAACACACACACACACACACACACACACACACACACACACACACACACACACACACACACACACACACACACATATATACACACACACAAACACACCTACACACACATGCTCATACACACATGCCCCCACGCCGCCGCGCACATGCACATAGCCGCACCGCACGCTTGCTCACACCCCTCTTTCTCTCTCTCTCTCTCTCTCTCTCTCTCTCTCTCTCTCTCTCTCTCTCTCTCTCCTCTCTCTCCTCTCTCTCTCTCTCTCTCTCTCTCTCTCAAACAAGACTGGTGTGGGCACATAAAAGAATCAGACAAGGACAGCTGGTTCTTTTGTCAAATTTTCTGTCAGACAAAAAATGTATAAGAATACAACCCCATAACCAATTACAAAAGCAGCCTTGTACATTTAATTAAGGTTAAGAGCTTTGGGATCAAATGCATCCAAAGCAAGGTTTCCTTCCGACACCTCCATGCAGTCCCCCACCCACCCTCTACACTCCCCACCTAAAAACGCAAGAAACGAAAAAGTTGGAATCTGTGTGGCGTCTTGTATCACGATATCCACCTGCTTTTTGTGATATCCACCTGCCTTTTGTGTCCACATGTGGGGCCAGGTTAAGAAATAAAGGTTAGTGTAAAGGTCAGTGTAAAGGTTTGTTAGCAATTGACATTAGTAACTGGAAAAGGGATGTCGGTCAGCTGGCTTGTCTGCCTGTATGCATGCATGCATGTGGACACAATGGCAAATAGACATAATGGTACCTAGCTTTTGACATAACGGTTTGGAAGCTTTCTTTAAATCCCAGATCACCCGTCCTATCAAGGAGCAAAGATTGGTGTTTTATCCTAGTGCTTCACTGCTTGGATTTTTCATGACCATTTTCCCCTTCTACAATCAGCGCAGTGGTGTTCAGCAGCCTGCCTCTGTTTTCAGACAGGCTGTGGGGGGTTTCAAAACAACAACACTGAGGAGATAAAGGAAAAAGCCCAACGCTATGGTCATTTCTGGCTTATTCCTTGCATTTCCCCATTGCTTACAACTATCCAGCTCTGAAATCAGTGAGTTCCAGCCTACTGTATTTTTGGAAAAATCACCTCTTTCCAAAAGAATCATAAGTTGAACTGATGGACAAAAATAAGTATTAGCCCCAAAGAAAACTTTTTTTACACCTACTCCTTTATGGTGTCAGTCCTCTTTTATTCCCACTTGCATAGCCATACATAGCCAACCCCTTTCTTCTAAGTGACAAAACATTGTAGTAAAGGAATTATCCCAAAATAAACTATATACAAACAAGCCCGCTCTTTTATATGCTAGCCTTTTAATTCTATTTCCAATAAGCTAGACACACACAAACTCCCCCCCCCCCTTTCCAATTATCTTCCCATTACCACCTCTTCTACCAAATCAATGGTTTTTCTTTTTTACCCCCCTTAAAAAAAATTTTTTAATGTACATACACCAACATTCACACACACACACACACACACACACACACACACACACACACACACACACACACACACACACACACATACATTAAAACCTGTTCTGCCTTTTGGAAGAGTAGGCTGTTCTGTGCCAGTGGGAACAGATGACAAAATTTTCTAAACTGCGTACACATGGGGACTTGATGTAAAAGACCACAAGAGTGTTTATCCACTACCATAAAAAAGGAAGCACACACACTCACTCACTCACTCACTCTCTCTCTCTGTGTCTCTCTCTGTGTCTCTCTCTGTGTCTCTCTCTGTCTCTCTGTCTCTCTGTCTCTCTCTCTCTCTCTCTCTCTCTCTCTCTCTCTCTCTCTCTCTCTCTCTCTCTCTCAAGACTGGTTGCTCACATAAAGAATCGGACAAGGACAGTTGGTTCTCCTCTTGTAAATGTTTATGTCTGAAAAATCTATAATGTTGCTACCCTATAAATGGCTATAGAAGCAGCCTTATGCGTTTAAGGTTAAGAGCTCTGGGATTAAAAACATCCAAAACAGGATTTCATTCTGAATGTTGCTACCCTATAAATGGCTATAGAAGCAGCCTTATGCGTTTAAGGTTAAGAGCTCTGGGATTAAATACATCCAAAACAGGATTTCATTCTGTCACATCCACACAGTCCCCATGTGTGGTGCCCCAAACGAAGACGAAGTCCACTTATGTCATGCTTTTAAATAAGAAATATTAAAAAACAATGATTTAATTTATTTACTTTAGTCCGAAGATGACACCTATTGATACGATCCTTGCAAAGTTTGCCGCCATAGATTGGGATTGTCAAAGAAAAACCGTGTTCCAGAGACACAGTGTTTCACGAAGATTAATGTCAGGTTCTTTCATTTAAGGAATGTTTTCTCATTTGAACTGAGCTTAAATGATTGGTAGTTGTCATGTGGTCGAACAACAGTTTTGCCTTCATATCTGTTTTCACATAAAATTAATACCGACTTGTAATAAAAGTGTGAAAAGGATATAAGAATATGTCGACTTGTAGTTATACCACACCAGACTTCCAGGGATGCACTGGAGTTATCAAAATAGTCTTGTTTATGATTTGTAAATCGTCGTCTGGAAGGTTTACCCAACTGACTCTATTATGTCTGCAAATTGATTAAGATTTTTCTCCCAGATGCTATCAATGTTTTTTCGTTTCGTTTTTTGCAAGGGATAAAAAGCAAATATAGCGAAGTTTGCAAATGCTTTGGACAGAAGATTTCAAGACAGAAAAACGCTTTCAATGAAACAAGAAGGGGTACTACCAGTCAAGCACATGTGATGAAACAATTCAGTGTTTTATCTTCTTGTTGCCCATAATTATGTCATAGGGTGCATTTTGTTCACTCTGAATTTTCAGCTGGTTCCAGCTGCTCCGTGATATTGTCGTAAACCAGTATCCGCCTGTTTCTCTTCCTTATCTGGCAGGTCACGTGACTGAAGTGCTGCAAACCTCCCTCTCCAGTTGATGCCTATTCCAATCAGGACTGATCACAGACATTATTCCAAGCAGACTAAACACACAAGCTTTTCACAGGAACGTCTTTAGACTCTACAAACATGTGTGTGTGTGTGTGTGTGTGTGTGTGTGTGTGTGTGTGTGTGTGTGTGTGTGTGTGTGTGTGTGTGTGTCTGTGTCTGTGTGTGTGTCTGTGTGTGTGTCTGTGTGTCTGTGTGTGTGTCTGAATGCGTGAGCAAACTGGTGTGCGTAGGAATGGTTGAGATTTTGTTTTGGCGAGTTTATGACTGGGTGAGGTATTGTTGAGTTGTGAGCGATTTTTATATTATGATATGTGCGAGCTTTTTTTTTCCCCCGTGATGTTACTTTTTACATGTTTGCTTTTTATGTGTGGCATGTAACCCGCGTGAATTTCTCTATGAGATAATAAAGTTTTGGTGTTTTTTTAATTTGAATTTGAAACATTTAAACTTTTTTTTAAAAATCAAAACTACATATTCGAAAGTGCATTATGGAGCATGTTGAAAACCTTCAAAACATTCAAATCCAATCCAATCTGATCTTGTGTATCGCCCAGCCAACCACAAGAGGCTATATCGGGGCTGTCACTTTCATTTCTGTTTAATCTCTAATTTTGCGCGTATTACATAGAGAACTAAAACATCCACACACCGTTGCGATAATTAAAGTGTTTTGTATCACTCCCTGATTCTTGCCAGCTAAATTAAACGACTTTATGATTGATCTAATCACAGGTGGTAATGACCATCAAACTCTGCTGGAAAATACTTTTCTCATACTCGTCAGATTTATGTATTGATAAGCATACTGTTTTGTTAAGATTCCTACCTTTGACGGAAAGACAAAACCACTATTGACCTTTGAAAATGACTTCAATAAGGAAGTCGACAGCTAAATCATCAGCTCAAAACGACATTTCCTTGGCGATGAATATATCTAATACACTTAGTTAATATGTTCACTCAAATGGAGCACAATTAAAATCCAAATTCACACCTCATTCAAACTTTGATGAATATTTCCAGTTTACAGAAATGTTAAAAAGCGAAGAGGTAGGACTCAGCCAGTCACTAGCCAGAACCAAGAAGGGAAACCAGCCGAGCTGAGAGCCAGGCATCGCCACAACACCCCTGCTGCTACAGTTTCTTCTACAACCCAACATAAACGCAATCGTCACTTCCGTCGCTGCCTCACACTGTCATCAGAAACCTGCCAAGTAGTAAACCTCTCTGATGAAATACTGACTGAAGCACAAATCAAGGTACTGTCACTTGGTTCAAAGTTCCGTCTCACTCCAAAATCTTACAATGAGCTGCAACTATTTGAAAATATCATGGACGGCAACAGAGGCCTCCGCCTTAATTCTTTTACAATGAAAACACACCCAATCAATTACCCACCAGACCTCAGTTCTACAAACGAACCATGTGGCAACCCCCAAGAGGACGTGACCAGTCACTGGAGGCTTACTGCCTGACCTTGGAAAGTCTTAACTCGGTCATACATCCCACTGTCTCCCAGATTCCAGAACCTCAACAAACAAGAGCAGATGGCCATCGAACAGTTGTGAAATCAGGTTCTTAACAGATCAATTCGCATCTCACCTGCTGATAAAGGCGGATCTATTGTAGTCCACAATCTAGAGGAACAGAAAGAAGCCACCAACCAACTCAGCAACCAAACTATCTACACATCCCTCCCCTCTGACAATGCCAAAATCATTTCAGAGAAATCAAATGCTCTGTGGGAGAAACTCCTGGAGAATCAAACCATCCACGACAACTGTCTTAAGTGAGACATGGCAGATTTAGATAGGATAAAGACACCTTACTTTTATCACCTGCCCAAAATTTTTAAAAGTCTACAGTCCCCCCCCCTCCCCCCCAAAGAAGACTCATTGTGTCCGGAATGGGTGGACCAACAGAAAAACTTTCGGAGTTGGTGGACCACTGGTTACAACCCACAGTGAAGGCTGTAACCTCCTGTATCCAGGACATAACACACTTCCTGCAAATATTGGAAAGCTAGAAACAGAAGTTTGAGCCGCTTCCTCCAGACTCCCTCTTTGTCACAACAGATGTGGCGCGACTCTACTCCACTATTCCACATCCTGAAGTGACAACCTCTCTGAAAGAAACCCTCACCTCATCTCCCCAACAGACCGACACAATGCCTCCCTTGGGTGTATTACTAGAAATTGTCCAACACATCCTGCAAAACAATGTCTTCCAATTTAAGGAAACTTCTTCCATCAGCAGCAGGGCACAGCTATGGGCACCCCTATGGTCCCCTCCATAGCCAACATCTTCATGGGATCGCTGGAGAGACGCCTTTTGTCTGCTTCTCCATGGTGTGTGGGGACAGATGAACGGCGTCGATACACAGACAACATCGCCTTACTCTGGCTGGGGGGGGGAGGGGAGGGGAGAGGAACTTGCGCCAATTCCTTGGTTGGCTGAACAAACAGCACCCCACCATCCAATTCACAGCAAACTATGGGGCATCTAACGTCCCCTTTATGGACGTCATTATAAACAGCACCCCACCATCCAATTCACAGCAAACTATGGGGCATCTAACGTCCCCTTTATGGACATCAGTATAAACAGCACCCCACCATCCAATTCACAGCAAACTATGGGCAGACATCTAACGTCCCCTTTATCGACATCATTATAAACAGCACCCCACCATCCAATTCACAGCAAACTATGGGGCATCTAACGTCCCCTTCCTGGACATCATTATAAACAGCACCCCACCATCCAGTTCACAGCAAACTATGGGACAGACATCTAACGTCCCCTTTATGGACATCATTATAAACAGCACCCCACCATCCAATTCACAGCACACTATGGGGCAGACATCTAACGTCCCCTTTATGGACATCATTATAAACAGCACCCCACCATCCAATTCACAGCAAACTATGGGCAGACATCTAACGTCCCCTTCCTGGACGTCAGTGTCAGCATCTCTCCTGACTGAAGGCCACATCAGCACTGACCTCCCTCCACTCCAAGGACACTGATGCTGGCATGACCCTGCCCTTCACCTCCTGCCAGCCAAGACACTGTGTGTGTACGCAGTATTCCACACAGCCAGTGTCAGAATCCGGAGGATATGCTCGTCTGCTGCCACGTCCCACCACCGCAGCCAGGAACTGTGCAATAAACTGGGTAGAAGGGGCTATCCTAGGTAACACCTCAAAGCAGCAGTCAACAGGGTATCTAGCCTACCCCGACAGGATACACTCACCTATAAGAAGAAAAAGTCCAGAGAGCAGCGAACCCCATATGTAGTGACCCACAGCCCCAGCAATCCACCCCTCAGCAAGTGGCTGAAGGACAATCTCCACATCCTTCCCTCGAGCCAGCAGCGCGTGGGGAAAGCAGCCCCCTCTCCCCCTGTTGTGGGAGAAGGAAACTGCCTGAATCAAAGGATTGCTGATGCCATCCAGAGTTCCCGCTCCACTGCTACCCAAACGATGCTGGACCGCCAGGATGCTTTGAGTGTGCCGCAAAAAAAATGTGTTATATGCCAGAATCATCTCAACATCACACACTCCTTCCATGACATACGCACACAACAACAGTTCATAAAAAGAGACAAGTTATGTCAGTCCACAAACATTATAATTATACCTTATAGATTGTCGCAAATGCAGAAACAATACTACTCTCTATAAACGTCTGTCCACGGCTCATTCTCTGGGTAATGAGTTTTTTTGACAGAACGAACGCTGTTTGTCCGTTTTCAGAAAGCAATATCGACTGAAATATCAACTTCCACTAGTTCTCCCCTAGGCACTGTTCTGTCTCCCATTCTTTTCACCCTTTACGCTAATGGCTGCACTGGCTCTGATCTAATACCTTTAATCAAAATTAACGTTCTGATGACTGCTCTGGAAGACCTAACTCCCATGTCACGTATTCTCAACAACTTGAAGAGTTTACCTCCTAGTGTAAACAAAATTGTCTAGGTTTGAACGTTAAAAAGGCAAAAGAAATGTTAATTGATTTTTATAAAAGCCCTGAACCTACACCAAATCTTTTCATTGATGGTGTAATGGTTGAACACTCGCATGAATATAAATATCTAGCCACCGTTAATGACGATAAACTGAAGTCTAATGCTAATACAAATCTTGTGAATAGAAAATGCCATTCTCCATCCTTTTCCTTCAAAAGCTACGTAGTCTTCAGGTAAACGTGAAAGTTTTACAATTTTTTTGTCGATGTTTTATCGAGTCTGCTCTTTCCTTCTCCTTGATGTGTTGGTACAGAAGCCTTACTGTCAAAAACAGAAACGTACTGAACAGGATTGTAACCAGGTGTGGCAAAATTGTGGGCTGCGAGCAAATGGAACAATGGTTTGTATGAATGGTGTGTGAGAGACAGAGCCAGACATAATTATGTAACTGACGGTACTGGTGTGCTAGCAAAATACTTTGAACTTCTCCCATCTCAAAAGCGCTACAGAGTGCCCAAGTCAAAAACTCTGCAATATAAAAAGTTTTATTCCCACCTGAATTATGCTGCTTAATGAATGCATGACAATAAGTCTGAACTGACCCATAGACAGTGAGCCAGCGAGAGAGAGGGAGAGAGGGAGAGGGGGGGGGGAGTGAGATTCAGTGCTCAGGTAAAAAAAAGGGATTTTGAAGCGTAGGAAAGGCTACCTTTAATCATTTTAAACTGTGTTCAATATTTTAATGTACAAAGTATTCTTTTTTTTTTTAATTTCTTTGATATTTTTTTAATCATACATGTTATAACAGTTCGGTTTATGTGTGTGTGCGCGTGTGCGTGTGTGTGTGTGCGTGAGTGTTTTATGAGTGTTCAATGTCTTAATAGAACAGTGTTCAAATTTAATTGGTATTGTCTTATCATACAATATGTTACAACAATTTGGTTTGTGTCAAAATGCGTCCGCATGTGTCCGAATGTTTTTAATATTGTGTGTGTATGTGTGCGTGTATGGGTGCGCGAGCCATGTGCGAGTGTGTGGATGCGTGGGCATACTGGTGCCACACCAATGTTTGTGATTTTACTAGTGTAAGTTTACAACTGGTTGAGGTATTGCGGACTTGTGTGTGTGTGGGTGGGGGGGGGGGGGGGGGGGGGGGGGGGAGGGGTACTGTGATGGGTGTGTGCTGATGTTCAGAACCTGCGTTGTGCTATATTGATTTGATTTGATTTTACGTGGTTTTTGTTATGTATGGCTTGTAACCCACTGCAATTTCTGTTTTAGAGATAATAAATATTCTGAATTTGAATTTGAATTCAATGCGTAGGGGACACAGGCAAGACACTACAAAACAGATTCTACCACCACAGTCAGCAAAAGAACGCCTCAGGACAAAATGTGCACGTGTGGAAAACGAAAGTACACCGATCACTGGTCTTCATCATGTGGGTTTTTGGTTTTATAAGTACTAAGTTCCCACGTGATTCTGTTTGTGGAGCCGAATGTTACTGTACAGCACCAGCTGCCACCAACGTTGTTTTCCTGGATCTGTTTTATTGGACCTGGAGTCCAAACAAAGTGCCACATCCTGGTCACATCACCTTCAGCTTCAAATTCCTGTCCACCATTGCTTGCATGCAAATGCGTTTTATCCCATGCTCAGCGAAAACATCAGTTTCATTGCTGCTTTTATCCGTCATCTAGCCTCCTGCTCCGCTTTTGTGTGACACGGGATTTAATGTACAGTTTTTGAGATACTTTGTGGTTTTTCAAGAGGGTGTTTGTCAAGTTGTCATTTGGTCATGTTTAACAGGATTCAAACTCTTGAATCTAGTATTTCTTTTTAAAAAGTATTTATTATAAATCGGAAATCACCAGTATGGAATTCCGTTTAAAACGAAAGGAACTTTCTACATGCCTACGATTCTCCGTTTCTTCTGCATCCTTGCTTTTCTTTCTTCTCCTTTGTTGTTGTGGCTTTTTGTTCCCTGCCTCTCTCTCTTCTGTCCCTCCCCTCCCACTTCCCAGCCCCGCCCCTTTTTCAGTCCCTTCTTGCCACTTTTCCTATCTCTCATTTCTTTTTTTGTTGTTGCTGCCATTTTTGTTTTGGTTTTGTTCATTTCTTCACATTGATTTTTACTTGTTGTTTCTTTTGCTGGTTGTTCTTGTGCTCCTCCTTTCCTTCTTGTTTTTTTTAACTTCTGTCTTCTTTGTTATTTCTTCTTTTTCCATCCCATTTTTCCCCTTTGTTTTTATTGCACTTTTCCTGTGCGAGTTCATGTTAAACTTCTACTCATGTTTCTTTGGCTTTTTTTAGTTTGGGGGTTATTTTGCATTTTCTTATGCTGCGTTTTTTGTGGGGGGGTTTATCAACTAAGAGTTCTGATCTACACAAAATAAAAACGCTAAGAATGAAGGAATACCTATGGACAATCTTCCGTCCTTGTATGCATCCATGCACGTAGTAGTAGTCTTCAGTTTAACGTCTTTCCACTTTAGTGATACCAGACGATCTAAAGGAATAATTGGAAAGTGTGTGTGTGTGTGTGTGTGTGTGTGCGTGCGTGCGTGCGTGCGTGCGTGCGTGCGTGCGTGCGTGCGTGCGTGCGTGCGTGCGTGCGCGCGTACGTGTGTGTAAGTGTGCATAAATATATCATAATAACAAATAGAATTGCTAAACAACATAAGTTAATGAAAACACAAACTTGAATAAAAAATATAACAAAAACTTCATTAATTATAACAAATGCCCTATGGGACTTGACTGTAAACCTTTAACAATATCAAACATCAGGTCTACATCATAGAGAACTTCTTCAATAGAAGTCTTTGAAATGATAGGCAAATATGGCTTTAAATTCTGGCAATCAAGTAGGACATGAGCATTAGAAATATACTCTCCACATAAGCATTTAACATTCTTGTTGAATTTTGTAACAAATGAATTTAGTCTTATTCTGGAAAACAAAGCCTTGAGTTTTCTGTCTCTGACAACATCTACACGAGTCTTTCGATGGACAATATCTTCAAACAAACCCTTCCTATGTGGAATCCGTTTTGATCTATTTTGCTGATATAACTCCATGAATTTAGTTAAAGATGCCTGTTCTAATCATCTATAACTCTCTCCTAAGGATAAAGAAATACGCAAAGCCATGCACGTATGTCTGTCTGTATGCATATTCTCTCCATTAAGCACACACACACACACACACACACACACACACACACACACACACCGCGCGCGCGCGCGCGCGCACCACACACACACACACACACACATCATCTTGGTAACTGCATTTCCCATTAACTCCACCTTTTTATATTTGAACAAGTATCTATTTTGATAAAATATTCCCCCGTCTTCTCTTTTCACACTCACTCACACAGATGACTTAGCCATAACTTAACTTATGCCCCTTCCCACATACAGCTATCCATCATGCCCCTTCTGTATAACACTTTTACCCCACCCCCC
>CM060329.1:721270-758770 GCA_030674155.1 Stramonita haemastoma
GTAAGAAACACCCCTGCAGACGACAAGGTCATTATCCTTGGGGATTTCAATGCTAGATTTGGCCGAGATTCAGAAGCCTGGAAGGGAGTTCTGGGGAAACATGGAGTTGGGAATTGCAATGACAACGGGCGTCTCCTGCTAGAGTTCTGCACTGAACTGCAGTTAATCATCACTAACACAATCTTCCAGCAGAAGGACAGTCTAAAAACAACCTGGATGCATCCTCGGTCCAAACATTGGCACCTCATAGACTACGTCTTAGTGCGCCAGAAAGACCAAAGTGATGTCTTGCACACCAGAGTGATGCCCAGTGCAGAATGCCACACAGACCACCGCCTCGTGCGATGCAACCTCAGCCTTCACATCAAGCCAAAGTCAAAACGAGGAGGTCCCCCCAGAAAGAAACTCCAGGTTGGCAGCCTCAAGTCCGCTGAAGTGAAAGCTGAGCTACAGTCCAACCTCCAGTCAAAGCTGGAAGTCGAGGACTGCCCCTCTGACCCCTGTCCAGAAACGCTCTGGACCCGCCTAAAAACTGCCATCCTGCAGACCTCTGCAGAGGTCTTGGGCTTTTCCACTAAGAAGAACAAGGACTGGTTCGACGAAAATGACCAAGAAATACAAGATCTGCTGGCGAAGAAGAGAAGTGCCCACCAGGCTCACCTTGCACAACCATCTTGTCCAGCAAAGAAAGCTGCCTTTCGTCTTACATGCAGCAACCTCCAGCGCCAGCTTAGAGTTATCCAAAACGAGTGGTGGACTAACCTCGCCCAGAAAACTCAGCTCTGCGCTGACACAGGTGACTACAGAGGCTTCTACGAAGCTTTGAAGGCAGTCTATGGACCCTCTCACCAAGTGTTGAGTCCTTTGCGCAGCACTGACGGCCAGGCACTCCTCACAGACAAGATGTCCATATTGAACCGCTGGGCTGAACACTTTCAAACCCTCTTCAGCGCTGATCGCACTGTTGATGACGCAGTGATCCAACAGATCCCACAGCAACCAGTGAAAGAAGAACTGGACGAAGCCCCAACCCTGGAAGAGGTAACTAAAGCCATAGAACAACTGAAGAGTGGGAAGGCTGCAGGCGTTGACGGTATTCCACCAGAATTATGGAAAAACGGGGGGCAAACACTGCACTGCAAGCTCCATGAATTTTTTGTCTGCTGCTGGGAGCAGGGAAAGTTACCACAAAACCTTCGTGATGCAATCATAATCACCCTTTACAAAAACAAAGGGGAAAAATCAGATTGCTCCAACTACAGGGGGATAACTCTTCTCTCCATCGCTGGCAAAATCCTTGCAAGAGTTCTCCTCAACAGACTAGTACCTGCTGTTGCAGAACACCACCTCCCTGAGAGCCAGTGCGGCTTCAGAGCTAACAGGGGTACCACCGACATGGTCTTCGTGCTCAGACAACTTCAAGAAAAGTGCCGCGAACAGAACAAAGGACTGTACATCACCTTCGTTGATTTAACCAAGGCATTTGACACTGTGAGCAGGAAGGGCCTGTGGCAGATCATGGAGCGTCTTGGCTGTCCCCCAAAGTTTCTCAACATGGTGATCCAGCTACATGAAGACCAGCGTGGCCAGGTCAGAAACAGCAACGACCTCCCATAGCCTTTCCCAATCACAAACGGGGTGAAGCAGGGCTGCGTTCTTGCACCAACCCTCTTCACTATCTTCTTCAGCATGATGCTTCAGCGAGCCACAGAAGATCTTGATGACGAAGACGGAGTTTTCATACGCTACCGCACAGATGGCAGCCTATTCAACCTGCGGCGTCTTCAGGCCCACACCAAAACCCTGGAGCAACAAATTCGAGAGCTACTTTTTGCTGATGATGCTGCCCTTGTAGCCCACACAGAAACCGCCCTGCAGCATGTAACATCCTGTTTTGCAGAGGCAGCCCAGCTCTTCGGACTCGAAGTCAGCCTGAAGAAGACAGAGGTTCTCTACCAGCCCGCACCTCAGGTAGCGTACCACCCACCTCACATTACAATTGGTGAGACAGAACTGAAGACAGTCCAGCAGTTTACCTACCTGGGATGCACAATCTCCTCTGATGCAAAGATTGATAAAGATGTAGACAACAGACTGGCAAAGGCAAACAGTGCTTTTGGCAGACTCTACCACCGTGTCTGGAAAAACAAACACCTGAAGAAAGACACCAAGATCAGTGTCTACAGAGCCGTGGTACTGACCACCCTCCTGTACGGCTCTGAGTCATGGGTCACATACAGATACCACCTGCGAATTCTGGAACGCTTCCACCAACGCTGTCTCCGCTCCATCCTCGACATCCACTGGAGCGACTTCACCACGAATGCTGAGGTGCTGGAGCAAGCAGGGATCACCAGCATTGAGGCCATGTTGCTGAAAACGCAGCTACGCTGGGCAGGGCATGTCTCTAGAATGGAGGACCATCGCCTACCGAAGATGGTTCTCTACGGTGAACTTTCCACCGGACACCGCTACAGAGGCGCACCAAAGAAGAGATTTAAAGACTCTCTGAAGAAATCTCTGTCAGCCTGCCTCATAGACCATAACCAGTGGTCAGTCCTTGCTGCTGACCGGCAGGCCTGGCGACACACTGTGCATCAGTCGGTCTCCTCCTTTGAGGACAATCGCAGAGCCGCCCTTGAGGAGAAGCGAATGAGGAGGAAGAACCGCGTCCCCTCTACATCAACCCCAGAATCGACTTTCCCCTGCAGCCGCTGCGGCCGGGTTTGTTTGTCACGCATTGGACTGAACAGCCACCAGCGAGCCTGCACCAGACGGTGGACAGTGCCCTTAATCTTCGTTCGCGAAGCCAAGCCATGAGTAGTAGTAGTAGTAGTAGTAGTAGTAGTAGTAGTAGTAGTAGTAGTAGTAGTAGTAGTAGTAGTAGTAGTAGTAGTAGTAGTAGTAATAATAATGATGATGATGATGATGATGATGATGATGATGATGATGATGATGATGATGACGACGACGACGACGACGACGACGACGACGACGACGACGACGACGACGACGACGATGATGATGATCATCATCATCATCATCATCATCATCATCATCATCATCATCATCATCAATTGATACAATTATTATTAATGGAGAATCTCGACTGAATCAGTGTTGACCCTAAGGAGAAGTCCTCTGAAGCAAATACGCCTGTGGGACTCAACATGTGCCCCTAACTAACTACTCCGTGCTGATCATAATGCTCTCAGTATCCACTCACTGAGCATCCACCACCTGTTCATGAGTTAGCTGGCGGCACAATAATAGCTATAGATCTTCTCCATAGTAGCATCAGGTTCTCTCTCTGGATAAAAAAAAAAGGCTGTCAAAGGTTTAATGCAATTGCTGTGATTCTTTTTCTGTCTAGAATTAATTATATCAGCCAAAATTTTCGTCTTTACTGGTGATATACATGTAGGCCTATTATATGTGTGTATAGACCTACTGAGCTTAGTGGTCAGAACGCTCGCTTTCCCTCAGCCAATGTTAAGCAGCGTCGAGCGTGGGTACCAATTGGATGGGTGACCGTTTGTGCGCCTTGGCTTCAGTACAGTTTCCCCAGTTAACCAAGCTGTAAATGGGTACCTGCCCTCTTTAGGGACAGGGAAGGTAAAACAGCGAGGGAGAGGAGATGGGCGCCGCCCTCAACATGCTGGCCCCTAGAGAAGCTGAGGTCTCTGACGCCACGGTTCCTTACGACCACACAGGTTATGGAACACCTTTACCTTTTTATAGGCCTACTGTATAGCACTTTCAATGACAGAAATCTCTGTGTGAAATTCAAGCTCTTCTCCCAGGGCAGAGCGAAACGCCACAAGAGCAGCGCCACCCATTTATTTTTATTTTTCCTGTCTGACGTTAACTCGTTTACCTAAAAGAGCGGCTGTTTTTGTACAGAAGTTTATCAGAGACAACTTATCTTGTCGGCGTGGGTTCTTTTACTGGGGCTAAATACTTATTGCACACGATACATCAGTCTTTTGCCTTATCCAGTAGACTAGCACCTTGACAACCACATAAGGTCAAGTGGATAGAAGGAAAGTTCGGGTTCAAATGGTGCGGAAGGGGACGGGGGATGGAGGGGGAACCTATGACCTCTAGCATCCTAGATAAGTGCGTTACCGACCCACAGCTTGCTTTTTCACTGCTCCTCGACTTGACTGAGCTTTCTTTTTTTCGTGGTGCATATCATGTAGTCTTATATATCGAAGTGGCGCCCTAGATGACTTGATTTTTTTTTCTGTCAGAATTTATTAGATTTGTTAGTGTTTCTTGAAGGCTTAATTTGATATCTTTCATAACCGAGGGTTTTTTTTAAATGTTTAAAAAACGCGCACTCAAATTCCATTTAAAATAAATGACGTCCATTAATTTTTTTAAACCAATCTTAAAGGTTATAAATTTTATCATTGTTCATTTCATCCTGAACACTTGTTTTTCAGTACTTAGCCTATCGGCACTGGTGGGGATTGGATTGCTAGATACTTTTAAATTTGTTCTCATAATGTAGGCCTATCATTCTCCATTCTCCAAAGGGGGAACTGTTTGAACTGTTTAAGTGCGAATTTTGAGTGGGTGTGTATTTTTTTGCTTCATAGATGGCAACGTGACAAAACAGAACAGCAGTAACAGTAACAGCAACAGCAACAACAACAACAACACACACCCACACACGCACGCACGCACGCACACACACCCACACACACACACACACACACACACACACACACACACACACACACACACGATGATTAACTGAAATCAACAAAGAATGTTTAATGTGGTCAGTGTTTTAGTTAAATAAACAAAAAACGATAAGAAGAAAGAAAAAAGAGAGACTTTTTGCTGTAAAACCTTACTGGTTGACATAATGGCTAACGCTTAACATGACTCCATTCATTATGTCTTAATGGCTTTACAACATTTGTTGTGCTTAACGCTTTAAAAAAAAAAGCACAAAAAATAAGGCTGCTTTTTTTCGACCTCGTAAGACTATTGTATATCTGGCAAGGATCCAACTGTTACTTTTTTGTTGTTGTTCTAAACTGACTGAGACTGCCCCTACTAAGACATAAAATAGGCTACGGAACTAGAATGTGAAGGGATACAAATGACAGCAACAAGTCTGTTTAGGGACTGGCTGCAGCAATATGCATGTATTCTTTTATCACCATGACCTCCAACGCTCTCAGCTTTTATCTCAGAGGGATCAAACGCGAAGCCACTCTCGGGGGGAAAACATTTGAGCCTATTCTGAGCTCTGTCCTCATTGTCTATGTGACCCGGAAGTTGTCAGCAGACGACCTGAACATAACTGCATAATTTCCATCAGACATGGCTACAGTGCTTGACGGAGGAGCTGTAGTTGGACCGATGCTCTTATTTTAGGCTGTCTTTTCAGTGGTATCCGATCTTCAGACAATGAAATAAAACCCAGGAAAACATGGAGTCATCAACAGATTTTCAAAAAGAAGTGGAACGGCTGAGCACCGAGCTTGCCGAAACTGCCCGCGAGAAAGTTCAAGCTGCTGAGTACGGTCTGGTTGTTCTCGAAGAGAAACAGCAGTTGCAAGCTCAATATCACGAGTTAGAATCGCAATTCGAGGCATTGAAAGGGGAATTAGAATGTGCCAAAGAGGTAAGTGATTCATGTTATAGATATTCATTATGAAAATTCGCAATGTTGCATAATATTTTCTGGAAACATTAACAGTTCACGATCGATGATACGCAGCCGGCGATCTCACTCAGCAGACGATGAGTAGTGGCTCCGCTCCAAGCTCGTTTCGTCACGTTTATGATGATGATTCACTCCGAGTAAGACGGTGTTGTGGCTGGGTGCAAAATCCCATAGATTTGGAAAGCTGGGGCACAGTGGTTGTCGTCATGCATAACAAAGAGGATTGGATTTAGCCCTCCGCCCCCCTTCAAACCTTGCTGAGCTAGAAAGGCAGGATTGATTTTGCAGGCGACTCCACAAAATACAGAAATTGATGAGTTTACTTTTTCCTCAGCCCTCTCCTGTGCTCTTTTTTTTTTTTGGGGGTGGGGTGGGGTGGGGGGTGGATTTGACAAAAAATGAAATAATAGGAAAGAAAAAGAAACTGTGTTGAAGAGCAAATCAAGTAGCTGTTATTCAGTACATAAAATATATTTGTAAGTTACCATCTAGCTAAATCACATATTGTTTACAAGTAAAATATAGAATACAAAAATCAAAATGTTTGGCTGTACTTTAAATTCTATGATTTTGCTGCAATGCTGTTTACCTCTTTTTACTAGTTTTAGGGCCTTGATGAATCATTGAATAGGTTGGAGTTATCTGGGCAAGTTTTTTTTATTTTTGACATCCAGTGAAAATCATTCATTCTTAAATGGAACACACACACATACACACACACACACACACACACACACACACACACACACACACACACACACACACACACACACACACACACACACACACACACATTATATACATGTTACATTTACTGATCAATACATTAATTACCATTATCAAACATACACTGCACTCACAAATTAATGCACTTACCACATGCACATTTTTATCCACAGATTATAAAACTCAGTTGAAAGAATAATTTGAAGAAGAGAAGAAAAAAAAAACTTGTTACAGTGTTAGCTTTTTTTTTGTTATTGATACAAGTAATACTGATAAAGAGATAGACCAATGCTAATGACATAATTTATATGCGTGCGTGCTTGTGTGCATACACACACACACACACACACACACACACACACACACACACACACACACACACACACACACACACACAGAGGCACGCACGCATGCACACATGCATACACACATGCACGTATTCACACACACACACACACACACACACACACACACACACACACCACACACACACACACACACACACACACATACTCACATGCAAACACACAGTCACACATGCAGTCAAACACAGTCACACACACACACACACACACACACACACACACACACACACACACACACACACACACAAAGGACAGGATAGCCTAGTGGTCAGAACATTGCGCTCCCAATTTGATGACCTGGGTTTGATTCCCGTTCAAGGGGATTTTTCCCCTGGACTTAACATCAGTGCTGACTCCACTCTCCTCAAAAGTCCTTATGATGAAACTATAAACTGAGGCCCTGTGTACAAACGCATGCAGAACATCTTGCGCACACGTTAAATCCTGTTCCGCTTTTCATAAGAGTAGGACATTGTGTGCCAGTAGGAACATGACAAAATTTTCAAAACTGCATACACATGGGGACTGGATGTAAAAATGCACACGAGTGCTTATTCCATTATCCTCAATATAAAAGAATAATTAAAAAAAGACACAGACACACACAGACACAGACACACACGCACAGACACACACACACACCAGGCATGCGTGTACACACATACACACACACGTTTAAAAGAAATCTGTTTGTAGTGAGGTTTTTTTCGGCCTAAAGTAAATGTTAGCCTTTTAACCCAAACTTTTCCCTTTATTTTCAAGCTGAAAGTAAAAAGGTCAAATGTGACGCTCATTTAATGCGTCCTTAATCAGTCAATGAGTCACATTGTTCGGAAGTCAATTTTAAGTTGTTAATGTATTATTAATTTGCAATAAAAACTAAAGAAAAGGTGACAGAATTGATAAAGAAACCACATATTGATAGTCAGATCATTCTGTGGAAAGTTGAATTGAAATGATAGACTGCAGGAAGTGACAGAACTAGAAATTGAGAAGTTTACACTAATAGTTGGTCAGAATGAGGGCTTGAGAACAAGTTGGGTATTTTTGAAAACATTTTTAAAGCAAAAGGAAGCAAAATGACACCTTGATACTTCAGTACGTGGTGGAAGAATGGCTATAGTATAGTTGTATCCCCACCTGCCTAATGGCTCCTAGGGGAAATCAGAAAAGTGGGTCAGGTGCAAAGTGTCTCGTTTTCTTGGTGGAGCGTCACAAATGTAAATGCCATGGCCTTTTACTTGTAGTGTTACACAAAATCCAGCAGTTTGCAGAGAATCGCCATGCACAACACATGATTATGTTGATGATGCAGTTACAGTGACAAATTTTCAAGATTTTCTGAATTTAGAAAAATACTTTTTGGATAAATCTTATGACATTATGTCCTGACTCTTCAGTCCTCACCACCTGTCAACCCCTTTATAGTTTACAGTCTTTTGACCCACAAACTTGTAAAAGGATTGAAATTTGACCCCAGCTTCCCCTCCCCTCCCCCCCCTTACCACACACATGAACAGTCACACACACACACACACACACACACACACACACACACACACACACACACACACACACACACACACACACACACACAATTGTATATTAACCTTTTGACTAGTTTTGTTCTTAAACTTTTACATTTTGATTTTATTGCAAATATATTGGTGATGATTTTTATTTAATCAATTTTTGTTTTTTGTTGTTGTTTTTTTAAATTCAAAGCCTCAGTATTGATTTTCTTTTTCTTTAAGTTTAATTCTTGCCATTCATGTATTTCAGACCTTGTCAAAGAACCACATAGAGTTGATACGGCACCACCAGACTGGGATGCACCATGAAGAACTCTTCTTGGAGCAGACGGTGGAGCGAGAGGAGAGTTTCCAGTCGTCCATCAGTGACCTGGAGGCGGAGCTGAAGGCTGTGAATGCCTCCATGGAGCGCTTCAGCACCGACAATGAGAGGCTGGCCGCCAACATCACAGAGCTGAGTCATCAGGTATGGACCTTCTGCAGATTTTGAGTCCAGTCCAGTGTTGAGTTAATGCTGTTACAATCATGAAGTTAAGTGGTTAGTGCAGCTCCAATTAGTTCAGTTCAGAGTACAGGTAACGAGTTATAAATTCGATTCAGTGTAGTTCGTTTCAGCTTTTTGCACAGTAGGCTTGAATTTGTTTGTAAATTGTATTATTCCATTGCAGTGAAGTGTAATTTTCTTAATCTTTTTATTATCAGTTTTTCAATTACACAAACTGGTGGCAGCCACATTCTTCATGTTAGCAGCTTCTATTCATTTTTAAAACACAAATCTAAATACATCCATAAAAGAAGTCTAAGTAAACAGCTTCTGTGTCTTGCTTTTGAAAATACAGTCAGTGTATTCAGCCATTTCATTCACATTTTGGTCACTTTTTGCTGTACATGCAAATCTTTGACTTTTTTCTGCCATTTTTTAAGTCGAGGATAGAACTACCATAAATAAATGACAAGTGGCTTTGTCTCAGAATTCTTGCATGAAAATGTAAATGAAACAAAAGTTACTAAGATGTAAAGGATTCTATTTAGGTAGACTAGCTTTCCTTTACTAGTTTGTTTGGGTTTTGGGGCAGTGGGTGTTGCCCTTGTGGCTGAAGCTGAGCAGACTTAGGGAACTTCTGGATGAGTAACATCAGGGGATCCAGCACACCTTGCAAAATGATTTGTCTCTGTTCTTTGATGAAATTACTTTTGAAAGATTGGTTGTATTTCTTTAATCCATGCACTTTATATTAAAGATGTACAGAACTTTCAATGGATTTTGTCTTAATCATTTAAAAAAAAAGAAAGAAACAAGTTGTTCTTTATGTGTGTATGTTTTTTTTCTTCATAAAAAAAGTGTGAATCAAAATATTTCTGAACATAATTTTACAGTGTCTTTTAGGGGATTAAAGTACAATTGTCATTGATGTAAAACAAGAAATCCATTTGCTCTGCTTTGGGGTTGACAGGTGGAAGTGTTAGAGGCCCAGAGGAACCAGCTGAAGCATGAGAACCGGGAATACAAGATTCGAGAAAATCGTAACTATGCCGACTATGCTGAGCTGGAAGAAGAGAACATCACGCTACAGAAGACCGTCTCTCAGCTGAAAACCAGTCAGGTAAGGATGGCAGTTATCTAGAAGTTACTTCAAATTACTGGTCTCATGCAAGTTAAAGTACAAAACTTGATACAATTTAGATACTGCTGTTGCCATAATTTGGTGTTCATGTAAGATTATGGAAGTATTGAAAAAATATATGAGACTTTGGTGGTAAGTGTACATGTATATTTCACATCTGTTTGCCAGGCCAGGTTTGAATTATATTTTGCTTATTATGGTGAAAGATTTCTGTAAAAAAGAGAACTACTGCTACTCAACAAACAAACAAAAAAATGAACCAGTCAAATGACATGCAATACTTAAACTTTCTGTTGACTGGCAAAATTATTTGCATGGCAGGTGTTTTGTTTTTTCCCCATTGATGTACCAGGAAAAAAAATCTACTAAAGATTTATTTTCAGATGATTCAGAACAAAATCCTCCATAAACTAAGGCTACATCTGTCAGAATGTATGAAAACAGTCAGACTTTTATTCACTGATTTATTAGGTCCGTTTGAAAATGAGATTGATTGGATGATATGTAACTCTTGTAACCATGCTATGATTATGATCAGTGACTTACAACATTCAGATTGTTGCCTCTATTATACATTGATTAATTGACGGACTTGGAGGTTGACAGATATTTACCGAATGATTTTAAGTGATTACAGTTTCTGTATGGACATGAATGATATCAGTTCAGCAAGGACATACATGTAGCAGGTATACTCTGCTAACAGTTAGAATAGCATAGTAAATCAAAGTTCTCAGCTTGTAACTGTCTGCTTTACTGATCAGTCGAACCAGTTCCATAGACAAATAGGTAGTTTTGAAAGAAGGTGGTAGGAAAAGTCAGATTCAGTGGGCAGTTCTTAATTAGTTCAAACATATTTTCTAAAGTTCTGCATACAGTTCTTTTTTGTTGTTATTTCCTCAGAATTTTTACAATAAAGCAGACCGCCCAAAATCAAAGAACATTAGTGATAATGTTACATTGTCTATTCACATTACACAACAAACAAATCCAGCATAATTCAGTCAAGGGCCCAGTACTAAAATTAGCCCCTCCCTTTTGTCAAGTCCCAAGTGTGGTCAGTTTCTTCTATAATTAGCACCAGCTGGGATGGAATAGATAGCTGCTGAGAGTAGCTGAAAGTGAGGAAAAATGACAACTGTCATTGTCTTGTTTAGAAAAGTATGTTTAATATTATTTCTTAGACTTTTGAGTCCACATTTTTTGGGGTGCACTCATCTGTCGTATTCCTCACAAAGAACAGTCACCAGTTTGAAAACCAAAAAAACCACCACCCTATTTGTAAGGAAGGTGACCAGCAGTTTGAGCTGCAGGTGGACTTGGAGGCCATGTATTTCTAACGCAGCTGACCAGCAGTTTGTGGTGCAGGTGGACTTGGAGGCCATGTATTTCTAACGCAGCTGACCAGCAGTTTGTGATGCAGGTGGACTTGGAGGCCATGTATTTCTAACGCAGCTGACCAGCAGTTTGTGATGCAGGTGGACTTGGAGGCCATGAAGCACGAGAACAAGCGGCTGCAGGAGGAGGTGGAGGACCTGCACCTGCAGGTGGAGGAGGTGAGCAGCCTGCGCCGCATCGTGGAGAAGAACCTGGAGGAGGCCCTGGGGTCCCTGCAATCGGAGCGCGAGCAGAAGCACTCCCTCAAGAAGGAGCTGGACCAGCGCCTCTCCCGCGAGTCCATGTTCAACCTCAGCAACCTGGCTCACTTTGGAGGCTTGACCGAGGGCCTGTCAGTGTCCTCCTACTCCACCAACGAGTCGTCTCAGGATTCGGGTGCCGAGGAGGACGCGGAGAGCCAGGACCATTCTCACCCGGCCCTCAAGCGCATCGAGGCCGACTTCTCCTTGTCGCCCAAAGACGGGGAGGGCTTGCCTATGCCACGTCCCGGTGTGGTGGGGGACATCCTCAGTGAGATCCAGGTGTGTGGTGTTAGGGTTTGCTGTGGGTTGGCGGGGTACTGGACTGTGTGGGTGTGTGTGTGTGTGTGTGTGTGTGTGTGTGTGTGTGTGTGTGTGTGTGTGTGTGTGTGTACATATAGATGTTTGTGTGTACATATTCATGTTTGTGTGATGGAGAAAGGGAGATGGAAAGAGAAAGAGAAAGAAAGGTAAATGTTGTAGATGTCTTGAATTTTTCTCTCTCTTTTTATGTAAACTTTGTTACTAGTGTCAGGTAAATTCAGTGAGTTCCCTTTAGCATGCAGTTGAAGCTGTGTCCTATTCAGTGAATGCAGTTTACAGATCTTTTTCTTTTCTGTTAGATCTGATTGCTTTTATTGGATCAGCTTGCTGATTTTCAACTTTGACCCTTAAGAAAATGGTCATGATTTTGGAGTCTTTTGTGTAAAAATCTTGATGACAAAATTTTCACTCAGTGTTTCAGTTGTCTAAGAATCTGTTGAACTGTGTATTCTTACATAAAGATATGTTTGCTGTAAGAGGATTATTTTTTAAATGATTGATTGAATTGTGTAATATATTTTTTATAAGATCTATAAGACCGGACTATTTTAGACTGCCCCAATCAAATTTGAAATGTAGAAGAAGAAAAAAAAAAAGGATTGTTGCGACTAGTACCTGATCAGGTACAGTGTTTTGATTTGTTTTCTCAGGTGACTGAGGTAGGCAAGCTGGAGTCGATGCTGCAGCAGTCTGAAGAAGAGAAGGTGGAAATGCAGAAGGCGTTGGACGAGGCCCGCAAGCTGATGGAGGACACTCAGCACGATCTGGTGGAGCAGAAGAAGCGCGCCGACCAGCTCAAGTCCTACATCTCCAACCTGGCCGCTGTGCGCGATCTGTCCACCTCCCGCCTCCCCAATGACATGGAGGTGTCCTTCGACGAGACCATGCTGCGTGAAATGGAAGAGGAGGATGACCCCGAGAGGAGGGCCCTCCTGCAGCTGCGCAACAGCCTCCAGCTGAAGGACAAGAAGTACAGGACGGCGCTGAACGAGATCGGCAGTCTCCAGTCGCAGATCATGATGCTCCAGAGCGCCGCAGCACTAGGCCCAGGGGAAGAATTCAACGAGGCGCTGGCAGACCTGAAAAACAAGTGCATACTGTATGAGGAGACGATCAAGGAGCAGGAGAGGGAGATCAAGAATCTGACGGATACGGCAGACCATGCCCAGGCCAGCGTGACGTCCACGCAGGGAGACTTGGTGCGCATCACGGACGACCTGGCTCAGCTGTACCACCTGGTGTGTGAGGTCAGCGGGGACACGCCGTCCCGGGTCATGCTGGATCATGCCAAGTCCTCCACCCAGCAAGTGCAGACGTCAGACGGCAGTGAGAGGGAGAGTAGCGAGGAGCCAGCCACTCCCACCAAAGAAAGCAAGTCTGTCACGGACACTGAAACCTCCTCCGGCAAACCTGCCAAGCAAAAATCAAAATCTCGCCGCGAGAAGAAGGCTGCTATCTCGGGGGCCCAGGAGGATCCCACGTCATGTGAAAAACTGTCGGAGACTGTCGTGGACCAAGTGAAGTTCCTGAAGCAAGCTGTGGAACACCTGATGGAGATCTCCAAGAACTGGAACCGCGACGAAAGCGCTGGGTCTGGAGATCAGTCGGAGGACCTACTGGAGATGCAGGACCAGATCGTCAAGCTGAAGGCCATGCTGTCCACCAAGCGGGAACAGATCGCCACTCTGCGCTCGGTCCTCAAGGCCAACAAGTCCACCGCAGAAATCGCTTTGGGCAATCTGAAACAAAAGTATGAGAATGAGAAGATCATTGTGACTGAAACGATGCTGAAGCTGCGCAATGAACTGAAGTCCCTGAAGGAAGACGCAGCCACGTTCGCCTCGCTGCGAGCCATGTTTGCTCAGCGCTGTGACGAGTATGTGACCCAGCTTGATGAGAGCCAGCGACAGCTGGCAGCTGCAGAGGAGGAAAAGAAGACTCTCAACTCTCTCCTCCGCATGGCCATACAGCAGAAACTGGTTCTGACTCAGCGCCTGGAAGATCTCGAATTTGACAGGGAGCGACGCAACATGACAAACCGACGGTCTGGTGGACGGGGCACAGGCAAAATGGCCAACCCCAAAGTAAGTTCAGGCAGCTCATCCCATTCCTTTACTGAGGAGATTGGAGGCTACACAAGGCGAGTCTTCCAAACCTTGCGGCGAGATTATTAAATGTAGAGGGGCAGATTCCACTGAGGGTTCTCCCGGGAAAGGTGGGTAAGTGGCATCATGAGATCTTGACGTGGTGACTTTCTTTGCTACCTAGTTAACACCCTTTCCACTTGTTCTCTTCTCTGGCTGGGGAATCTGCTGGGTTGTTACTGTTATATCATGGGAGTGGCTGTTTCAGCTTTACCTCATCTCCTCATTCATCTCATCAGTTCTCAGTTGTAGAACTGTTCTGATCAATTTTACCATGACATTTTAACAACAGAGAGTAAATAAATGGCTGAGAGTTTGTGCACTTAAAGGAAAAAATAAGTTGAATAAAAGGAAATCAGTTTTGAATTTCAAATTGCATACATTGCCAGTTTTCTTTGCAAACTAAGACCAGTGTAAATTTTGATTTCATTGCTTGATTCCAGTTGTTGGGCTGTTTTCATACCACTTTTCTGCTTTGTGATTGGACAACAATCATTCAGATTCATTTTTCTTATAATTGACAGACAAGCTCTCAGCCATTTAAATGCTTCCATATCTGTAATCAAAGGGCCTTTTCTTCATCTGTCTACACCTTACCCAGGTATACGCTAGATAAACTTTACCCCAATCCTGAATTCCTTTGGCTTTACTAACATCAGATATTACGTAATGAGTAAATAAGATATATGTTAAGTATTATGCTTGCTCTATACTACAGCTATTTATCAAGTTCTATTTTCTTGAACATGCTGAAGGCTTCTTAACTAAAGTTATTCTGCAGTGTGCTAGCTTTCTGTATGCCACGCTTCACAGACATCTATATCAGTATAGCTTTTCTTGTCTGTGTTAAAAGTTTAGCTTAAGGGGGTGATTGGGGGGGAGGAGGGCATTAATCATTACTGAGTTTTTAACTAGCTAAAAAGTCAGAATCATGTGTCTGTATGCTATGATAAACATTAGACCAAAATCATGAAAGGGGGTATTTTTGCAAGTGAGCACAGTATAGATGTGTGCGTGTGCTTGTGCATGTGTGGAGAGTGTGCGCTAGTGACATGTGTCTTTTTATGAACTGGCAGTATTCATGACAGGTCTATTAACAAACTGGCAGAAGGCAGGTTCACGATCAGGTTTTAGTTTTGGGGGAGTTTCAGAAACAGTTGAGTTTCTGAGCTAGTGAATTGCTAAACAGAAAATAAAAAACCTATGCAGACATGCGCAATATCTTTAAAGATACAGCCCAAAGGAATTGCACTTGTGCTTGTATTCACTGCTTGTTTGAATAATCAGCAACACTTTTTTTCTCATGGCACTTCATCATCCAGTTACTTTCTTGATAACAAGTAATTATCATCTTAATTTTTCATTTTTTTTCCCTTAATCATTACCAGGACCTATGAAAAGTTAGTTACATAAATGAAAATGAGTATGAATAAACCAGTACTAAATTTATTACTTTTATTAGATTGGGTTTGGGTGTGTTTTTTTTAATAAACAGCCATTGTTTTTTTAACACTTAGGATAGTGATGATATTTTTATGGGGTTGGGGGTGGTGGTGGTATGGCCCTTGTACTGTTATTTGATCCATTAACTTTGAGTGAGTGCATGGTTCTACTTCTAGGTCTGTCTCAGAACAGCGTTAGATAGTGGGTAAACTTTCCCATCATAATTGCAATATGGTAAGTATGAAACCTGTAGTGAATTGTAAATTTGTACTGAAATAATCACTTTCATGAATGTGGGCTGCATATCATTCATTCATCAGATCGTTGACATTCATTATCAGTGTGGAGATGGCTTTTCTTCCTGGGCCTTTTTTCCCGCTGAACATGGGGGATGTAGGTACGTCTTTTCCTTTTTCCTCTTGTGCACCGGGTGTCTAGGTAAGTAATGGATTTCTCCATCTAGAGGTTTTAAACCAATTTGTTCTCTGTTTTTATTTTCGTAAAGAATTGCTGCATTTTGGTTGAGGTTTCAACATAAAGTTACCACAAATGAAAAAAAATTGGTAATTTGCCCCCTGATTTTTAAATAGCTTTCCTTTTTAATTGAAATTCAGAGAGATCTTTCTGTAACTTGTTAGGGTAAGATACGAAAGGTGTCACCTGGTGACTTGGTAAGTGATGGATTTCTGCACTTAGAGGTCTTAAACCTTTCTTTTAAGAATTGCAGTGCTAGAGTATGAAAGGTATAGTTTATGCCAATGCAGTTCATTCAGATTATTCTTCTTTGAATTTGAACATTCTTAAAAATATAAGGAATAGAGAGATTTTTTGCCAGTGTTATATTTTTATGGTATTTTCACTATTCTGTATGACATAAATATTCTTTACAGTTGTTTTTTTTAGGCTAGTCTTCATATATCGCATCAATTGAAATCTTATGGATATTTGTAAGTGGTAATGCAGAGCTGCCTAATTAAAATTTAAAAAGAAAAAAAACAAAACCAGCTTCTCCTTACAATTCATGTAATGTTCATTTGAAATTTCAGCAATCAACTTAGGATGCAAAATACTTTTTTTTTTAACGTCTGTATTTTATGTATATATATATAACATAGCTCTAAAAAGGTAGTGATAATTGGTGAAGTAGACGACACTGTTGACAAGATGACTAACCGCTGACCTTGGGATTTGCTTGTTGTGCTGGCCGGGTGGACGTGGCACAGGGGATTAACAGTAAGCTCTGCCTCCCTCCAGGTTATCTCTTTCCCTCTAAGCATGCTTTCTGCTTTCTTCATGCTGCTCTCTCAGCTATATATTATTATTAGACATTATCCTGCTGAGTTTTGTCCTTTCCCTGTCTTCTGGCCTCTTTGTGTCCTAACCTTGGTGCTGCTGCTGCTGATATTTTAGTTCCTTTTTCTATCAGTCTTTGACTCCCTGCTTTGTTTTTGTTGGGCTTTTTTTTTTGGGAATTGTGGGGAGGGGGGGGGGGGGGGGGGAGAGTTAGGGCGTGTTTTGCTTTTTATGGTTGCTCTTTTGGGGATGGGGGTGGAGTGTTGTGTGTGATGAAAAAAATGATAGCAATTTTGTCTGGTTTGTTGTTGTTTTCTTCTTAAACTTTGTGATAGAGTATGTCTTCTTTCTTTCTATGACAGAGAATTGCATTACATTATTTGTGTGTGTGTGTGTGTGTGTGTGTGATAAAAGAATGACTAATTTGTGCTTATAAAATTGTGCTTGTTGTAGTGGTCTGTGTAAACTAGTGTCGGCTATGACTGTCATGATATTTGTTTCCTGTGATTCATGGTGATCCTAAAAATCTCTCACTCTTTTTATTCACTTCACACACTGACAAAGCGAACAGACACGCAGTGGCACACTTTGCTGTGACAAAATATAATCAATAGCACCTCAATATTTTCACTGCATCGTTTGCATATCAGCACTCATGACTAGTAGTATGCACAGCTATGAGGCCTCTCTGAGTTTCTCATTCTGAGTTACACAATGTAATGTCACATGGGAGTGTGTGTATATCTGGTTAGTCAGTGGTCATATAATACAGACATGTATACAATACATGTATGCATACAGAAAAACTTACATCACTTGAAAAAGACAAAAACATCCCTGCTGGGCTTTGCAGAAAAGCTAGGATTGTGAACTGAACTTAGCACATAAATCATTCCCTGTCTTCAGAAAATGACTCATCGGCAAGTCTGTGAACTGAACTTAGCACATAAATCATTCCCTGTCTTCAGAGAATGACTTATTGGCAAGTCTGTACAGATTATAAAATAGAAAAGAAAAAAGAAGTGGATCAATATTGATTGTTCAAGTGACATAGTGAACAGCCAGGTTAACAGGGAGAGTTATTAAAAGGAAAAAAACCCAAACCCACCTCAGTAGTTGTACATTCAATGAGGGAAGAAAGAACTTTTTTGAGAGTTAAACAAACAACTTATTTAATCATTTTTTAATGAATGACAGGGTTTCATTATGGTTTATTGCGAACAGGAGGAACTAATCTGTTCATTGTCCTCGTTGAAAAACACCACCACCACCAACAAACAAACAAAATTTCTGGTGTATAATTCAATTCATTCACCAGTTCGAGCAGATCTTGCTGTTACTGAGTTAGATACAGGAGTTTGTGAGTCATCACTTCTTTTTCTTCAAAAGGGCAGGTAGTTCAGTTTTGTCCTGAAAAACACCACACAGATGCTTTTTGCATGTTGCATACAATTATTGTCTTCATCATCATGCTTGTACTGGCCTAACACTGCAGTCTGGAAAAAAGAAAATGGCAATATTTCTTGGATGATTTTACTACAAACAAGTACTTCTCAGGGCAGATTGGTACACTAACTGAGTAACCCAGGCCTTGGTTATATCCTGGAAGATAACATTTGAAGTTGATATTAAAGAAAAGTCTTGATTTTGGTCAGTCTTACCGATGTTGTATCAAATCAAAATGTAAACAGGTTGATCATAGGTTTAGGAGGTTTTATGTCTCAAACATTAAAATTTACTATGAATGAAGTACTATCAGATCAGTAGAGATTACAATGTACATCATATTCTCAGTCTTGACTCTTAATCTTTCACTCTTATTTATATTAAAAAGTCATAATTAATATTTTTAAAACTTTGATTTGAACAGCTGTCTTCCTTTTAGCTCAAAAGTTTCATTCCTGAATTTGACTTATTGTCCATTTCTTGTTGAATTGTGTCGAGCTACTGTTTGTTGTGATACTTACAATCTGTGATTTACATTTAGGTAGAAATCTTTACATGTCAAGTTTGCTTTGTTCATGTTTTAAAACTTTGATTATATCAAAATCAGAAGCTCTGATAATAGAGTAGTTTTTATTGTGTGTTCTTTGTCTTTTTTTTTTTTTTTTTTTTTTTTTTTACTCTGAGACTATTACTGTATTAGTGAGCAAAGTCAGAATAACTCCAAAGTCCCATCAGTGCATGTTTTGATTATGAGTTTTGCTGTGCATGTGAGCTTTCGATTTTGGTCTTTCCTGTTGCCTTGGTTCATCAAGTGAAAGTGTTTCTGGTTGTTTTTTAATCATCGGGGGAGAAATGGAGGGTGGTTATGCTGTTTAAAATATTATTGGATGGTATGAGTGTGTGTGTTTTGCTGGAACTAAAGCTCATCCAAATTTGGATATCTCAATTATATTAGAATATTGTTTTGGGGGGTTTATTTGGGAGGGGGGAGGGGTGGGTGTGGTTTGATATTTTTTCTCCTCACAACTTATGGCATTTGTCCACTTGGCAGTGTGTTGAATTGCCATGGGTAGGAGGTCTGTGTTATGCAGACAAGAGTGTCGTGTAAGAAAAGACTTCACCTAGTAAAATGCCATGTTGAAATGTCAGGCAGATGTGAAGCCGGTTTTAGCAAGTTTTTTTTCTTACAAAAAGTAACATCCTTTGCAGACTAATTTGATGTGCACGGTGGGAAGCTCTTTTACATATTTTGTGATATCTAACTGGGAGAAGTGATTTGTTAGAGGATCTAGTATTTCTGATTGTTTTTTTTAAACATGCTACTCTGGGTAGTACTCAGAAAGTGAAATATTGAAGTTTGTAAACACTAATACTTATAATTCAAACGGAAGTTGTTTTTACATGAGTCAGTGTTTGAGAGTATGAAAACTGTTTCAAGAATGTGTGTGTGTGTGTGTGTGTGTGTGTGTGTGTGTGTGTGTGTGTGTGTGTGTGTGGTGTGTGTGTGGACTGGTTAACAACCATTGATGGATGACATCAGTATTGTCACAAACTGCAAAGACCTAGGCCTAGGCACAGTTTGCTGTTATGTTGTTAAAAAGTGATTGTTTGTCACACGACTTCTTTCTAAACAAGAACAGTAATTACATGACTTTAGCACACTTTGTTCTTTTTAAAAAGATTTTCCCTTTCGTCAGCAAGATCTCTGAGGTTTACCAATGATAAGATGTTTGTGTATGTGTGGCCATTTTTACAGGCTACAATTAACATGGCCGCACTCTGACTTCAGGGATGGGTGTCTGTCTAAACATGACGCCTGTAATGTGCTTTCAAAGTAAAGTTTGTCTAGAGCTGTTGTTTTGGGCACTCAGTGACCTACTCTATGAAAAATAAAACGGGTACTTGATATATTGTATGTGTAAGAATGTTTTTGCACATAATACTTCAGTTTCCAGTCTCATCCAAAGGACTTGCACAAGTTAGGGGGGAGTGGAGTCCATACTGATGTTAACTTCAGGGGCAAACTCCTCCAAGGAGTGCTTGGGTGGTGGGCCGATCCCAGGCTGTAAGATCATGAGAGCAGTGCTCTATCTGCTGAGCTAAACCATCCCCCATCACATGTTTTTGATTTATAACCAAACCAGAGTGCTCACAAAAAGCATTGTATGGTTAATTTGTGTTAGCATTTAAATGTTTCTGAATTCTAGTACACTATCAGCAACTATTCATTGTTGTAACACAGCAGATTTCTTTGTGCAGAATTCTTGTTTTTGTGTCAGTTATTTTTGCTCTCTGTATGTAAGTTATGTTGTCATCTTTTCCATCTTTATTTGAAGCTTAAGTTTTGAATTATACATCAGTTGATCAAATGATTTAGATTATTCATGGAACCTAGTGCTTTTCAAGCAAAGTAAACCAAGGGAGTGGGTATACATATAATATATGCAAAATAGAATGTACATCAGTTGTGTTGCTTTGCAAGTCTCCTAACAGAGATCAAAAAATCCAACAAAAGTGCTGAATTTCAACCAGGCCATTGTGTAGAATTTAGACAGGTAAAAGGACTTCTGTTTGTGGTTTTGGGGGGGGGGGGGGGGGGGAAGAGGAAGTGTTGGTTTTCCACATAATGCACTAATCCAGGCTGAATATGAACACATGTACACAGATTTATGGGAAAATTAATGTTAAATACCATGCGCTGTGTACTTGAAAACTGTACAGTGGGTTTTGTTCTATTTGAGTAAAGTTGAAAAAAAAACCTACCAACTTTTATTTTTACTGAATGCTGACAGTAACAATTGTAGATATTCACATTTTCGAATCTGTACACTTCACAGGTTTTTACTGGTGTATTTTTGGGATTGTGATGATGTAAGACTTAGAGGGTAGCTGCTCTGTGTGTGTAATTGAAGCAGTTATTTTGTGCAGACCTAATAATTGTGGTTAAGATAGCAAAGTGGCTTTTGTGTGTGACCGAACATTGGTATTACTTGTGTTTGGATGGCACATAAAGTGTACAGTAGACATGCATGTGCTGATGTTTGAGAGCTGTTCTGTGTGTGAATGTTTCAGAGCTGATGTTTGAGAGCTGTTCTGTGTGTGAATGTTTCAGAGCTGTTCTGTGTGTGAATGTTTCAGAGCTGATGTTTGAGAGCTGTTCTGTGTGTGAATGTTTCAGAGCTGTTGTTTCAGAGCTGTTCTGTGTGTGTGTTTCAGAGCTGATGTTTGAGAGCTGTTCTGTGTGTGAATGTTTGAGAGCTGATGTTTGAGAGCTGTTCTTGTGTGAATGTTTGAGAGCTGATGTTTGAGAGCTGTTCTGTGTGTGAATGTTTGAGAGCTGATGTTTGAGAGCTGTTCTGTGTGTGAATGTTTGAGAGCTGATGTTTGAGAGCTGTTCTGTGTGTGAATGTTTGAGAGCTGTTGTTTGAGAGCTGTTCTGTGTGTGAATGTTTGAGAGCTGATGTTTGAGAGCTGTTCTGTGTGTGAATGTTTGAGAGCTGATGTTTGAGAGCTGTTCTGTGTGTGAATGTTTGAGAGCTGTTCTGTGTGTGAATGTTTGAGAGCTGATGTTTGAGAGCTGTTGTGTGTGTGTGAATGTTTCAGAGCTGATGTCCTGCAGCCCTGCCAGTTGCAGCAGTCAGCCCATGACCACCAGCATCACCGAGGACCGCATGTGATCTCCCTCACCTGCCCCACCTGCCCTTCCCGCTGTCCTTGATTTGCCATGACTTCAGCACAGCTCCCTCAGCCTGTGGACCAGCTCTGGACGGCGTGAAGGTCTCTTTGGTTACCAGTTTTACTTTGGTTCAGCCGCTACAGCTGTTTGGTTTTAAAAGCTTGCAGAACTTTTTTTTGCATTTTTTTAAGCTTTGGTCCTGGTGCAGTTCATTGATGAGTTTCATCGAAAAGACATACTTTTAAGGCGAATGGAAAATGATAGAGAACAGATCTGATGTTGTGATATGGGATGTCTGTCATAGCTCTGTACAGAGTTGCAAGTAGAAGTAACTTGTTTCTGTATGATTGTCAGTTAGATGGTGGCAGGTTTTACACGTGTGTTGTGAGTGTGTGAATGATCCCAGGATCTGGTGTGGATACATGGTTTTCAGTGATTTTAAGCATGCAGTTGCTGCAGCATCGGCTTCCCCAGTTTTTACAGAATGTGACTTTCGGGTGCATGTGCAATCAGGTGTTAATGTTGTGAACAGAAACGACCCTTCCTGTGTTCCACAAAACTGTCACTGCAAACACTCACATTGAAGCGATGGACAATGGAAGGATGATAAAGTTGTACTTATTTTGTTTTCCATTTTGATGTTTGCCTCAGGAACATTCCCAGAGATTGTTCCCCACAGATTTGGAGTTTCTTCATGCTTGACTTGGACATCAGACGATGTGCCTCACAGTGAGGCAACAGACCACGCTGCAATTGTAATCAGTAGGCTGCATGGCAATGGAATGGAATAGTGGTGTGGCTTTCATGCCCCCACAAATCACATCTACATGGCAATGGAATAGTGGTGTGGCTTTCATGCCCCCACAAATCACATCTACATGGCAATGGAATAGTGGTGTGGCTTTCATGCCCCCACAAATCACATCTACATGGCAATGGAATGAATAGTGGTGTGGCTTTCATGCCCCCACAAATCACATCTACATGGCAATGGAATAGTGGTGTGGCTTTCATGCCCCCACAAATCACATCTACATGGTAAAGGAATAGTGTGGGTTTCATGCCGCCACAAATCACATCTACATGGTAAAGGAATAGTGTGGGTTTCATGCCCCCACAAATCACATCTACATGGTAAAGGAATAGTGTGGGTTTCATGCCGCCACAAATCACATCTACATGGTAAAGGAATAGTGTGGGTTTCATGCCCCCACAAATCACATCTACATGGTAAAGGAATAGTGTGGGTTTCATGCCCCCACAAATCACATCTACATGGTAAAGGAATAGTGTGGGTTTCATGCCCCCACAAATCACATGGTAAAGGAATAGTATGGGTTTCATGCCCCCACAAATCACATCTACATGGTAAAGGAATAGTGTGGGTTTCATGCCCCACAAATCACATCTACATGGTAAAGGAATAGTGTGGGTTTCATGCCCCCACAAATCACATCTACATGGTAAAGGAATAGTGTGGCTTTCATGCCCCTACAGTTCACAGCTATATGGCAATGGAATAGTGTTGTGGGTTTCATGCCCCTGAAAAATCAAATCACATCAAGCTTTCATTGCTTTGGCTGAGGTTTTCCCCATGGATTTCCATTGATGTACAGAAAACATCCATCGGTTCATGTTGCTGTCTGGATGGGCTAAGGTCACATGAAGTTAAACAGATGTACTATAATTCAAGTCATGTTCTGATTTTCATGTTCTAACTCCGCTTTCCCTTCTCTCCGCTTTGCCACCACTGTTATCATGATCTCTGCTCTGATGACTGGAAAAAAAGACAAACAAAATTGTACAGCAGTAAACTTTTTGTACAATAAGTTTTCATACTGTTGGAAATCAGGTGATATGCTTGTCCTTGGTTGTTACTATGTTTTGTTTTCATATTGAAAATTGAAAGGATGAACAGTGCTATGTAAAAATTACGCAAATCCGGTCAGTCAGAGAATGAGAAAGAAACCTTCAACATGAAGCATGATCAGTATAAAACAGCTTTTAGATTCGCCCACTTCTTTGAAAACAAAGAAGAAAAATGTAAAGCTCATTTGGCAAGTTATTTTATTTAATCAGGAAAAAAATCAACAACTTTGGAGTAGTCTTTTCACCCCTGTTTTATTCGGTAAATGAGTGCTGAAAGTCTTGTTAGAAAAAAAGTCATGGAGATGTTTTAATGGAAGTCCTTTTATGACAAATGAATATTAAAAGCAGAAATATAAAAAAAAGCTAATATTATTTTTTTTAGTGTAGCAAAAAAAGGAAAGATTTCAGTAATATCAAATTTGGAGACCATTCCTTGAATAAAGATGAGCCAAAGTACACTTTGGAAAGGGTAGTTTGGAGTATGGCTGTAGTCCAGTGAATTTCTTTTAGCTGTTTGGCTCTTACATGCTTACTGACTTTTGTTGATTGTCTTAATTTGCCAAGTGATTCAAACTCGATACTGGCACAATTAAAAAAACACAGAATTGTTATAAGTGGCATCCTGTGTTCTTGTGACTGGTTGTGAATGTATGGTTTGACAGTATTGTGAGGGGATGTATAGTAATCCTTCACCACATCCTCCACATGTCTCTGTATGAAAGTCGGGCTGCTTATTCTATAAATAATCCCTTCCCCCCCCTCTCCTGTTTTTTTCATGGGTTTTGATCTCTTTCCTCCTAGACTAAAGTGTGTATATGCACACACCAAATAAATAAATCTGTTAGAGATCTACAAGCGCTTAGTAGACATGATGCCTGTTGAAGGGGATTTTTCCTGTGGAGTTAACATCAGTGCCAACTCCACTCCCCTGCAAATCCTTCAGATGAGACTATAAAGTGAGGTGCTTTGTACGAATGCATGCAGAACATCTTGCAAACGAGTTGAGATTTGTTCTGCCTTTTAGAAAAGAAGGCCATTAAGTGCCGATGGGAACAGATGACAAAATTTACAAAACCGCATGCATGTGGGCACTTAATGTGAAAAAGTGATTGAGTGCTTATTCATTTTCCTCCTAACAAAAAAATTCAAAAACAAAACAAAAAATCCATGAGTGGGCCAACTATAGCCAAAGGAGTGGATGGCGTGACGTTAGTTACCCAAGAACACGTACAGCCTGGAGAAGAATGGGCTGTACTGTGCTAGGCTTTACTGGCGCAAGACGAGACACACGGCATGAAAGTGTTAGTGTGGTGCTCAGACAGGGTAAGAGGCTTATTCAGCATGTGATGACACTACTTAGGAGCTGACACCTGCATATGCAGGAGGAGAGGCAAATGGACAGCACAAGTATGAAGAAAAGCGAAGCTGAAAATTCTGTAACTTTTTATCATTGTGAAAAACTCTGTGAAGAGTTTTCTAAAGAACAAACAAAAACCGCACACAAAACAAGACAGCAAACAAACGAAAAAAGTAATCAAAGGACAGAAAATGGTGTTACATACACACACACAAATCTGCTTCTTTTTTTTTCTTACTTCATGCTTTATTTCTTCAGTTTTCACTGTCTCTGACAAAAAGTAAACAGGCCTGTAAGAGATTCCTTGTTCCTTCTCCAGAATGATACCTGGTACATATAATCAAACTACAGCACAAATCAACAACAATAAACATGAACAGAGATGATTGTAAACAATGGAACTGTTCGTAGACATGTGCAGCCCCAAAAGCTTTAAACATACACCGTAGGAGTAGTGCATATGCCCTTTTTTCTATATCACTTTGCATAACATTAACAAATTTAAATCCTGTCCACCAAAACAAAAAAATGGAAGTCTTTTTTTTTTTTTTTTTCTCTCCATGAAACAAAAGAACGAGGTGCAGTTAGGTAGGGCATATTAAATTGAAAGTTCAGCTAAACTATTTCTGAACTATGGCCTTCAGACATTATAGGAAGCAGCAGCATTGTACAGCAGCATTGACCCTGATACTACCTACATTTGGTCACTACTGACAACAGCAACAAAAGTATTAGTCCAGAACCAAGGCAACTAACATTATTTGAATAGAACACCAAGCAGCATTGTTTCTGTTAATTAAATGGTAACTTGTAGTTATGTCTTCTGTGGTGGTACGCAGACTACAGTCTGCTATGATTAAGAAATGAAGAAAACATGTTTCTGATAAGAATATCCCCTTCCGAAAACAACGGGTCTTGTCCTCGGGTCTATCAGTTCATGCCAGATTTGTACTGCCACTAAAAACAACTCAAAGTTTAACTTACTGTGGGATTGAATGACACAACTTACAAAACTGCATGCATACAGTATACTGGGACTGGATGTATGGAAGCACATAAGCGCATATTGCATTATCCTCAGAAAAAAAAAAAAAATTTTAGACTTGCTGACTATTGACATATAGAACAAATGAGCAAAAAACCTCACCTCTTCCTTTCTTCTTTCAGTGAGCTAAGGGGTAACTATTGTGCATGTGAATTATTGTAAGCTGTGGTGCTATGACCTGTGCAAAATGACAGGCAGAGATAGAGGCAGTTATCCACCATTTTCTGTCCAGTAGTCTGTTCATTCTCTTCTCTTGCCTTTCTCACCAAATGTATTGAAGTATAACAACTGTTCTGGGAACTCCACACAATGATTGACACAATGGTCCTTTTCTAGTTTATCCTCATAACCAGCAATTTGACGACCCGGGTTTGATTCCCATTCGAGGACATTTTTCTCCTGGAGTAAAATCAGTGCTGACTCAACTCTCCCCAAAAGTCCTTCGGATGAGACGATAAACCGAGGCCCCGTGTGCAAACACAGAGAATATCTTGCGCACACATTAAATCCTGTTCCACTTTTTGTAAGAGTAGGCCATCACGTGCCGGTGGGAACAAATGACATTTACAAGACTGCATACACATGGGGATTGGATTTTAAAAAAGCAAGAGTGCTTATTCCATTATCCTTTATATAAAAGAATAAATAAAATAAAGGAGCAGGCCTATTTTCACAGTATGATAAGAAGGATCAAAGTTCTCATAAACACATTCTATGTTCTAGTCAACTTCATTTCTTTCAAAGCATGCCTCCAAGACGCACAAAATGGACAAATATAATCATGGATTAATGTCTGGTTCTGTGAAGCTGAGCATTCAAATAATGTATATATATATGATAATACAAGATAAAAAAAATCTGAATCACATAATCATGTTGTACAGCATCCATCATAAACTGGAAAAGATATTCGTTGTACTACTTATCTGATATGCCACATATAAACAACTTGTACCACAACAAGCTAATGTGCTGTAGATTGAAGCTGATGTATTGCACTACATCTAACAAGAGATACACTAAAGTAGCTGCTTTTCCTGTGAAAAGACTCCTCTAAAAACAATTCTTGAAAGTGGAATAAACAAGACAAGTCACTGGTACTTGTAGATATTTTGCAGGCAACCCTCCCACCCATAAAAATTTCCCAAAGGTTTATTTCAAAACGAAAGAATGATATACACTAATCATAATTTTGTTGATAACACCTTTTGCGGGAACTTAATTGATAGTTCTACCAAATATGAGCTCATGAGTTTACTTGTATATAGAATAAGCTTCATATGCTAGAATAAACTTGTTGTATATTGTAGATCTCACAATCAACGTTTGGTATGGTATAATATAAATTTTTTTATAAACACGCTTGCACAACCACTGCATGAAAGCTTTGTTCAGCAACATAGTAGTCAACTGTAATACACGGCAGTATGTGCTGAGAACAAATTGAAGTGAACACTTTTTTCCTATAATTCATCTCTGGAAACGAGTCCTAGTTTGAAAATGTTAGAACTTCACTATGAATACATCATAGCTGACTTCAAAATCAAAACAATGTGTAGAGAAGGCATTCATTTGCTTGAGTGTTTCTTTTCAATGGTTGGTTTCTCTGTTTTATTTTTTGTGTGCCTTTTATTCTAAAACATACTATGGAAGGTAAGTGTAACAAAAATCTACAACAAAGTTTAACTCAATACAGACATAGACCTAACTTTGAATCTTTAGTTCTTGCATCACAAGTGAATACACAAGTCTATTGTGAACCAGACCTGACACACATAATTATAATAATAGTATGAGCCCTCTCTTTCATGAGATCATCTCTTAGTGGAATGCTCAAAATACCAATCATTGTTCAAGGGAGGCAAACTTGCTTGATTATCTCCCTTAGACTGTACTGCTGCTGATGGTGCAATTATGTTCTGTAGACTAATGATGCCAGCCTGTAGTTTTTGTTCCCTGACAATTTTAAATTTTTTTTTAATTGTATGTGAACAAAGGTATTTCTCTCCCCTATGCATTATCGTAAAGGTTTCCATTTTCCCTGTCAATGAATTTCTCTGCCCTATCGTGGTCAAGAGTGCCAGTGAGTGTGTGTGAGTGGGAGTGTATACATGTGTGTATGTGTGTGTGTGTGTGTGTGTGTGTGTGTGTGTGTGTGTGTGTGTGTGTGTGTGTGTGTGTGTGTGTGTGTGTGTGTGTGTGTGTGTGTGTGTGTGTGTGTGTGTGTGTGTGTGTGTGTGTGTGTTATTTTGAGTTAAGAGCATGTACTAATCACAGAATCACAACCTAAATCTTATATTGTATTAATGATTAATATAACCCTTTGTCCAGCATACAATGAGAAATATGTTGGTCCCATAATCACAAACACAGTGTTGAATTTTCATGCCTGTTTCTTTTTTTTACAGCTCTAAAACTACACACAACATATGTATAGAAAAGGCACTACACAAATCTGGAAGCTCAAATGATGACACCTTAGCATTTAAGATGCAAAACAAAAATCCCAAAATAAACAAAAACTCGTAAAATATGCTAAGAAATAAATGCCACCCCAAAACAATAACAAAACCCCACAGCCCACTAAAAAGCAAAAACTACCCAAAGCAACCATGTAAACTCGGTTAATCTCTTCACTTTGGGCACTGCTTTAACCCTCTTGCATTCCGACTCTCTGAACACAAACTGCCCCTAGATTTTGCATTCCATCACGAAATCAGGTCAGGCACACATGCTCGCTGGCTTTTTCCTCCATCTAAGCACATTACCAGCAGCTATAATTACTTCCAGACACTCAACACGGTTTCTCCTTCTGGCCTGATAGAGGTTTAATATGTGGTAGCAATTAGAGATGGTCACAGCGCGATGGCAATCTACTGTGTGTAAATCCCGGCAAATCCCGGATCGGGACTTAGGGGGGGTAATCATTCAATCCCAGCAAATCCCGGATGGGGACTAAGAGGGTTAAGGCCCTGGTCACTCCATTTTCAAAAAACCCACAAAAAACATGGCCCTACCTACTTCAACTAGTTTTTTAAAAAACAACAACCAAACAAACAAAAAAAAGACCCTGGTAGAGCTGAAAACGCAGCAAGATAATTATTTCATATCATAAACACAACCATGATTGGGGTGATCCCCTAGTGGTGCACAAGTCTATACTGTAAAATGACCAAAAGACAAAGGGATTACTGGAAGCACCAATAGAAAGGGCGTGTCATCAGGGGAAAAGTTACAATTCTGCTGTCATTTGCACTGAGCATGAAATATTAAAATACATTACAGTACAAACATATACAACATGAAGTATCAAACTCGTACATTTTAATATCAGAAACATGATGACACAGTGATATGGCCAGACAAAGGAGTAAGGTGTGAGGGACTAAATTTCACAGGCATCATTTTCTGGCATGTGTCAGCACAGCATCAACAAACTGGGAAAATCCTGATTAGTCAGGATTCTGAAAAGGACCTTTTGTCTTTTGTAACTCCCTTGAAAACTGCCCTTTTGATTTAATTATGCTTTCTTAAAATATCAACTGTATCATGTTTCAAATCCAGTTCTTTGGGAAATCGCTAGGAGCTAATGGTATTTCATTTGATTGAATTGCAAGAATATTATGTTAGTTAAGTTGCATACTTTAGTTGTAAGTTTTCAAATCATAACATATCTCCCCAGTTTTTGACGTTCTTCCAACTGATAATTGAATTTTAAGATGGGAATTTTTGTGTTGTTTCCTGACTTCTTTAACATCTTCAAATAAGTTAGCAATGTTCAGCTTGTCTAACCATTTACAGAAAGCGGGGAAAAGATGGAATAGCGGGGCAGGCAGAGCTCACACCTGTTGCTGTCCTGTGGAAGCAGTTTTAGAACTATAAAAACAGAAAGAACATTAGCAACATCAAATGTCAGAAACTGGACACAAAATAACATGTCCTGACAGGAAGAGCTGTCCTGTTGCTGTCCTGCGGAAGCAGTTTTAGAACTATAAAAACAGAAAGAACATTAGCAACATCAAATGTCAGAAACTGGACACAAAATAACATGTCCTGACAGGAAGAGTGGACAATACATGCTAAAAAATTTTTTTTTTAATGCAGTGGAAAAGTGTAAAATATTCTTCATCCACTTTAAAAACATATACATGAAATGTATTTCAAATCACAGCATGCAAATTGTGGCTAGTCATTTATTGTGATGTTTAATTGTAAGAGTACTGGCCCCTGATTGATCCGATTTAAAGCACCAGCCCTTGATTGATCAGTTAAAAGTATAAGATTTTTTTTTTTTAAAAGAAGAAAAAACCCACACCGCAAGTCTGTCATCTTGATTTGTGAAATAAAGAAAACGACACTCTTTCATTACATAATTCAGCAGCAGTAACACCTGGGCATAAAACTCCAACCATGCATTAAACAGTTTCCTTCCTCAGACCACAAACAAATAACTGCACATATAACATAACCACTGAAACCCAAAACTCAGTGTGAATGTCAACATCATTGCAATCAAAAAAACCCCCACCAAATGCAGATCTAAACTGATCTAAACTACAAACTTTTTTCTTCAGGAGAGTATTTGCTCAAAAATATCTTTGACAAAAAAAGTGTCATGAATTCAGATACCCTTCTGTCTAATAAAACAAAAAATCCACAGGAAGTTTGGTAGAAATGTGGTGAGTTTTAAAATTTTGGATTTTAGGGAGGTGCTGTCATCTTTTGTTTCAGGGAGTCAGAGCTTTTTTAGTCGTTGCTGTTTTCAGAGTGCCTCATGTGTATGTCAAAGGAACATTCTTGTATAGCAACATTACATTTACCAAGAAATACACTTAACAGACACTTGCTCAGTCGCATAACTCATCACACTGGTAAAAATATCATCAGGTGAATGCCATGTTGCATATTTGGGTTTCCACAACCCACCAAACTCTGACATGAATGACAAAATTCGTAAACTCCATGCTTGATGAATCTTCCTGCATGTATACATGAACGGGCATAAGGTACTGGCAGTTCTGCATCTAACCTGACCTAGGAAAGCTCACACTACCTGAGGATCAACTTAACCATGTCTGCTTATTTTCAAACTGTAAAACGCCCCATACATAACACACAAATCACCATCCACCGCCGTATAAAAGTAAAAATGTCAATGACATCATGAATCCATTTTTCCTTCCCATCTGTTCTCCTGCCTTCACCAGGGCCATGTTAGGATTTCTTGAAGATTTGTTTAAAGTCTTTGTTCCTCTTCACTTTGTGCTTCATCAGCTTGGCGTATCTCTTCAACAGTTTCTCCCAGTAGCAGGATACGTCCTCCATCCGCAAATGGTCCCATATATATTGCCTGCCCCTGTAAAAACCACACACGCATACGCACGCACACACACACGCATGCACGCACACACGCACACATGCACGCACGCACACACACACACACACATCAGTTTCCATCTCTCAAACATGTCCTGCAAAGCTTCTGACACATTTACCAGGTTGTTTGTCTCATACAGAGATTGAAACAAAATAAAAAAATGATAAAACTGACCACACACACACACACGCACTCACAAAATCTTGCATACTTGCCTGCTCAGTATACTACAGACACAGGCATATATGTTCATGCACACATACCAAAAAAAGTCCAAAATTTAGGAAAATAGTTTGATCACACCAATGTATTTTCCACAATGCTTTATCCCTCAGAATGACTAAAATGGTAAAAGTATATTCACAAAAGGAAAAAAAAATGCTTAGAGATGAGTATGGCAATCAAAGGAAGTCAATTTCCCCAATGTCCCACAGCTGTCTTATCCACATTCAGGTCTCTAAATATTGGATCGGTGGTCTAGTTGGTAACGTGCCTGCCTAGAACATGAAAAGTCCGGGTCGGAGTGTGCGGTGGTTTGAATCCCGTTTAGGCCCAAGACTTTTCCCCCATCCATTAGACCATGAGTGGTGGTCTGGGCGCAAGTCTTTCAGATGAGATGATAAACCAAGGTCCCTTGTGTTACACACCATTATTTAGCGCACATAAAAGAACCCACGGCAACAAGGGGGTTGTCCCTCTCAAAATTATGTAGAAAAAGCCACTCTGACAGGAAAACAAATACAGTTGCAGACAGGAAAAAAATAAATAAATAAAATAATGGGTAGGCGCTGCACTTGTGGCGACACGCTCCCCCCCCCGGAGAGCAGCCCGAATTTCATGCAGAGGAATCTGCTGTGACATAAAGTGGTATAAAAAAAAAAAAGAAGAATAAATGAACTTTTCCAGGCTGTGCTAAATCACAGGGAGATTCCTATTGCATCAGCAACAACTTGACAGATTGGCATAAAAATGCTCTCTCTTTTTTTCCCCTTTTTTTGTGGCTTGGCCAGAGCTCCACAGTTCCCAAATTGCGTCCATTTTTGCCCACCAATTACTACAGCCGCACTTCAAGTGACATCTACACATAACACCTGTGTCTGTGCATTTTTTTCAATTTTTTTTTTTTGTCATCTGTTAACACCAACATGAATGGCCTACTCTTCCGAAAAGCATAACAGGTTTTAACATGTGCACAAGATATTCTGCGTGCCTTCACACATGACACAAGGCCTCAGATTATAGTCTCACTCCAAGGACTCTCAGGGAAGTGGAGTCAGTTCGGATTATAAGTCCAAGGGGAAAATTTCCCTTGGATGGGAATCTCGGTGGTGGCTAAAACTTGGGCTCAATTCTTGGTGGTCAAATCTTGACCTTGCGCCCCTTTTACCCCCACCCCCTTCCATAAACTGAGCTGGGCACTACATTCAAAAACCACCTACTCACCTTTCAGCAATTTCTTGGGCAATCTGATCATTGGCCATGGCGAATTCCAAAAGCTCTCTGGAATCAGAAAAACAAAATGATGCCTGATTAATAAAATGATTTTAAACACATGTTCAAATGATGCTTCTTTGCTTTTTTTGTGGTCCCTACAACAATCCCATTTCTACCTGTCCACTTCATCCCCCTCCTCCTCTCTTTCCTTTTTTCGTGGTCCCTACAACAATCCCAATTCTACCTGTCCACCATTCCCCTCCTCCTCTCTTTGCTTTTTTCGTGGTCCCTACAACAATCCCAATTCTACCTGTCCACCATTCCCCTCCTCCTCTCTTTGCTTTTTTCGTGGTCCCTACAACAATCCCAATTCTACCTGTCCACCATCCCCCTCCTCCTCTCTTTGCTTTTTTCGTGGTCCCTACAACAATCCCAATTCTACCTGTCCACCATTCCCCTCCTCCTCTCTTTCCTTTTTTCGTGGTCCCTACAACAATCCCAGTTCTACCTGTCCACTTCATCCCCTCCTCTCTTTGCTTTTTTCGTGGTCCCTACAACAATCCCAGTTCTACCTGTCCACTACATCCCCCTCCTCTCTTTGTTTTTTCGTGGTCCCTACAACAATCCCATTTCTACCTGTCCACTTCATCCCCCTCCTCCTCTCTTTCCTTTTTTCGTGGTCCCTACAACAATCCCAGTTCTACCTGTCCACCATTCCCCTCCTCTTTGCTTTTTTCGTGGTCCCTACAACAATCCCAGTTCTACCTGTCCACTACATCCCCCTCCTCTCTTTGCTTTTTTCGTGGTCCCTACAACAATCCCAGTTCTACCTGTCCACCATTCCCCTCCTCCTCTCTTTGCTTTTTTCGTGGTCCCTACAACAATCCCAGTTCTACCTGTCCACCATTCCCCTCCTCCTCTCTTTGCTTTTTTCGTGGTCCCTACAACAATCCAAGTTCTACCTGTCCACCATTCCCCTCCTCCTCTCTTTCCATTGTCTTCAGTATTTGATGAAACTCAACAGAAAATGAAATAGTCATCTATAAAAATAAATTAACAATGTTTTCTTTTCTGACAGGCAATATTCACTTGTTTGAAATACTTTGGGGCTTTCAGTATTTGTAGTATTGTATAGCTGTCGCATTGGCTTTGCTCTACAATTAATCAGCAATAGTGTGCTTGTCTTTTTTTTTTTTCATAAACTATGCTTTACTGTTTTTTATAATGCATTTATTGGCAATTAGAGTGTGTGCATGCATGCGTGTGTTGAAAGTGTGTGTGTGTGTGTGTGTGTGTGTGTGTGTGTGTGTGTGTGTGTGTGTGTGTGTGTGTGTGTGTGTGTGGTGTGTGTGTGAGACAGAGAGAGAGAGAGTGTGTGTGTTTGTGGTGTGTGTGTGTGTGTGTGTGTGTGTGTATGCATACATGCGTGCATGCATGCGTACGTACGTGTGTGAATGCATGCATGTGTGCATGTGTCCATGCATTTGTGCTTGCATACATGTGTACATGCAGACCTGTGTGTGTACAACTTCTTGAGACCCACTTCCTAAGCTACATGCAACCCTGCAACCTTCACTGCTAGTGCTAACATAAATCATCAGCACCAAACCAAACCTTGCATCCGACATATCCTGTTTGACAGGGATGTAATGAACCCAGGGCTTCATGGCTGGGTAGAAGAACTCTAACCACTCGTCTCCGATGTGGAACACCAAGGAGGAACACAGGAACAGGTGCTTGAAACGGAAACTGGCAGCGATACCCCGGAAGTTGTACTGATACCTGTTGAAAGTCACCACACAAAGTTTGAATACTGTATTACTTCACAACAGAGAAATTCCATATGTGTAGGTCCATCACTAGGATCCTTACAGCACTCGCTTTCCCTAAGCCACAGACTGAGCAGCAGTGAGCATGGTTGCTGACTGGATGGGGGACCATTCGTGTGCCCTGGCTTCAGTACTGTCCCCAGCTCACCCAGCTGTCAATGGGTCCCTGCCCTCTTTAGGGTCAGGGAAGGTAAAGCAGCGAGGGAGAGGAGATGGGCGCCCCCCTCAATATGCTGGCCCCTAGAGAAGCTGAGATCTCTGATGCCTCACTTCCCTACAACTACATAGGTTATGGGACACCTTTACCTTTACTATTAGGATCATTATGGCTTTAAAAGCATTGGTAAAGGTACAATGCGTGTGTGTGTGTGGGAGTGTGTGTAAATAAATCAAACACACACACACACACACACACACACACACACACACACACACACACACACACACACACGTGTGTGTGTGTGTGTGTGTGTGTGTGTGTGTGTGTGTGTTTGATTTATTTGATTTGATTTGATTTATTCTTTTATATCGAGGATAATGGAATAAGCACTCCTGTGCTTTTTTACATAGTCCCCGTGTGTATGCTCTTTTGTAAATGTCATCTGTTCCCACCGGCACACGATGGCCTACTCTTACGAATAGCGGAACAGGATTTAACATGTGCGCAAGATGTTCTACATGCGCACACGGGGCCTCGGTTTAAAGTCTCATCCGAAGGACTTTTGGGGAGAGTGGAGTCAGCACTGATGTTAACTTCAGGAGAAAAATCTCCTTGTGTGTGTATGTGTGGGGTGTGTGTGTGTGTGTGTGTGTGTGTGTGTGTGTGTGTGTGTGTGTGTGTGTGTGTGCGCGTGCGTGCGTGCGTGTGCACGCATGTGTGTGTGTGTACGCATGTGTGTGTGTGTGTGTGTGTGTGTGTGTGTGTGTGTGTGTGTGTGTGTGTGTGTGTGTGTGTGTGTGTGTGTGTGTGTGTGTGTGTGTGTGTGTGTGTGCTTTACCCTCTGCATGCATGTGTGCATGTTCTTTATAAGGAAGCAACATTTTACAGATCAAATCACATTCTCTTGTTTATATTTCCACAAAAATTATAACAGACATTAGCAATAGCCATCTGTTAATAACCTCACCCTTTTAAAAGATTGGTAACCCATACATCCCACGTGGAGGGACTGTTTCCATTTGGCCATGACAAGATCGTTAAAATACTGATGATAATTACATCAAAGGAACAATACTAAGTATGTACTCACTTATATTTGCAGTGGTCCTCCAGTTTGACTTCCTGGGCTGGAGGTCTGTGAAGGGTATCCTGTCAGGATGAACATGCACTCACGATCAATGATGAATGATGAAGAAACTTTTTTTTTTTTAAATCCTGATATATTGAAATACAAAAGTGGGCAGGACATGAGACACATACGAACACACAAAAACACACATGAATGCACACACACACACACACACACACACACACACACACACACACACACACACACACACACACACACATACGTGAACACTCATGCATGCACACATGGATGCATGCACCTGCATGCACAGACAGACAGACAGACAGACAGACAGACAGACAGACAGACAGACAGACAGACACACACACACACACACACACACACACACAGAAACACAATCAGGCCTACTTCACCACACAAACGACCAACCCCATCCCTCTTCCCTCCCTCCCTCCCACACATCACCACCACTATCAAACTACACATCACCTTGACCTCCCTCTCTCCCTACACAAACACACCTACACAAACATGTATTAACACACATACACAAACATATATTAACACACATACACAAACATATATTAATTAACACATACACAAACATATATTAATTAACACATACACAAACATATATCAACACACATACACAAACATATATTAACACACATACACAAACATATATTAACACACCTACACAAACATATATTAACACACCTACACAAACATATATTAACACACCTACACAAACATATATTAATTAACACCTACACCACGTTAGTCAGTCGTGTTTGAGGATGACCTCCAAACCAGCAGAGGAGGTTGCTGCTATTTCAGAAATTTATGGGGGAGAAATTGGATTATAGTGGAGATGCCTTGCCCACAGCACTTCCCCACCCTGTCAGCCAAGCGAGCATACAAACAGTCAGCGTTGGAGATGCTCTCCAAAGGCCAATTATCCCCCAGGGCTGCAGCACATAAGGACTGTACAAGTCAAGCTCCCTAGTCAGAGTCATAATCAATCACTAAAGGTAAGGTAAAGGTAAAGATGTCCCATAACCCGTGTGGTCATAGGGGAGCAAGGCATTAGAGACCTCAGCTTCTCTAGGGGCCAGCATGTTGAGGGCGGCGCCCATCTCCTCTCCCTCGCTGCTTTACCTTCCCTGACCCTAAAGAGGGCAGGTACCCATTTACAGCTGGGTGAACTGGGGGAACTGTACTGTAGCCAAGGCATGCAAACTGTCACCCATCCAATTGGCAACCACGCTCGACGCTGCTTAACCTTGGCTGGGGGAAAGTGAGCGCTCTGACCACTGAGCTACCCTGTCCCCGATCACTAAAGACTAAGCTTAGATCACTAAAGACTAAGCTGTAAAGTAGAATTCCACATAACAACAACTCTATTATCCACTCAACTCTCTTTTCAACTTTAACTTTCCCAC
>CM060329.1:763770-768770 GCA_030674155.1 Stramonita haemastoma
CTTTTTTTCATCCGGTCTCCGTGTGTATGCAGTTTTGTAAATATTGTCATCTGTTCCCACCCGCACACGATGGCCTACTCTTACGAAAAGTGGAACACGGGGCCTCGGTTTAAAGTCTCATCCAAAGGAGAGACACAGACAGACAGACAGAGAGAGACACAGAGAGAGAGACAGAGACAGACAGACAGACAGATAGACAGAAGTCCTCTATTTGAAAGAGATACATACATGTATACATACAAACATGCATGCATACATACATACATACATACATACATACATACATACATACATACATACATACATACATACATACATACATACATACATACATACATACATACATACATACATACATACATACATACATTCATACATGTACATACATACATATATTAAATATTAACAAAAAGCATTATCTACAACCAAGAATATCAAGTCTTTTTTTTAATGCATATATACACTGTAACATCTAACATAATATACACCACCATTGACAGAAAGACAGACAAGACAGGTGACAGGAATGACACAAAAGACTCAATTTCTCTTCAGTGACAGCCAAGAAATCATTCCTGATGTCTGGGCAAAAGTCACACAGCATGCCTGACATCACGGCACTCTCCCAGTCAATAGCAAAGGAACACAGCCTTAGTCCATCTACCTTCCCACAGTTTCACATTTCTTCCCCTTTTTTGTTATAATTATTTTTTTTATTTTAAAAAAAATTTATACCACTTTATGTCACAGCAGATTCCTCTGCGTGAAATTTGGACTGCTCTCCCCAGGGAGAGCAGAACCCATTACTCTTTTTTCTTTTTTCTCTCTGCAACTGATATATATATCAAACTGGAAACATAACGATAATAGGTCAGTTTCAAAACAAATGCAATCCAAAAGACAAGCAGAAACAGAGATCACGTCCCTATGTACAGGCAAGAAAAACTGAAGACAAAAAAAAGTGAACAAAAGAAAAGGGGAGGAGGAGGGGAAGAGAACTTACCGAAAAGGAAACATGCAGGACTCCTCTCTGTACAGCTTATGGTTGATAATCTGATAGTGGACAGCGCCCCGAGACCGTTCCTTCTTGAAGTAGTCAGGTGACACGCTGCCCTTCTGTTCCCACACAGCCAGATCCTCGTCCATCACACTAGAAATGACAGCACAGGTAGCCACAGTTAAAGGTAAAGGCACAGGTGTCCCATAACCTGTGTGGTCGTAGAGGGGCAAGGCGTCAGAGACCTCAGCTTCTCTAGGGGCCAGCATGTTGAGGGCGGAGCCCATCTCCTCTCCCTCGCTGCGTTACCTTCCCTGACCCTAAAGAGGGCAGGTACCCATTTACAGCTGGGTGAACTGGGGGAACTGTACTGAAGCCAAGGCACGCAAACGGTCACCCATCCAGCTGGTAACCACGCTCGGCGCTGCTTAACTTGGCTGGGGGAAAGCGAGTTGAGTGCTCTGACCACTGAGCTCTCCATGATTGCTTTGATCTAATGCAAATTTATACAACATAAAATTGAAAACTAAGTCTTCAGGTTATCTAAAATTACATTGCAAATCAACACACAATGCAGCTATGTTTCTTTAGAATTATTGCAATGTTCTTCTGTACTCTGCACACATATTACAGTTTTTTTCTGAAGTAGTGTGATATTTGTTTTGCTTTGCTATTGGTGCTTTGTTGTTGTTGTTGTTGTCAAGACAAAGACACATCATGTGACATCATAATGATAATGCAGTAATGTGACCAGCACAAAAAATTCCAACATAAAACCATGCAAAAATTTACATCAACACATAATGATAATGCAGCAATAGGATCAGTACAAAACATTCCAACATAAAACTATGCAATAATTCACAACCAAGCATGCATGCATACACACAAAACAATAAACTCTGACTGACTCAGTGGCAGCTGGTGACTTATTGACTGATTTGCACCTGTTTGATTTCCTAGCTGACTGTTGCACTATTGGTGTAATCTGACCTTGAATTGGATGGACAGGTTTTGGATAGCTAGATCAATACGACAATAGTATGCAACATGAATGACATTTTTTCATATTCTCACCTCTTGTGACAGGAGCAGTCATCTTGTGTGCAGTCAGAGTACGATTCCACTGCTGACTGAATCTTCTTTATGTAGCGTGACCACTGTTTTTCTGGAAGTATTTTAAAACAATTAGCGTGACCACTGTTTTTCTGAAAGTATTTTAAAACAATTAGCGTGACCACTGTTTTTCTGGAAGTATTTTAAAACAATTGAATAAATAAATGAATCACTTTAATCAGTCACTCAACCAATCCGTCAAGCTTTTAGCAGACAGGAAAATATCCAAAAGCCAACCCCCCCAAAAAGAAAACTTGAGACATTTTTAACAAAATAATGTTGAAATAGATTATATTTTGACAAAGAAGTACCCAATAAATCATTTAAATAAATAAATTTTAATTAATGAAATGGTCTCATCCTCTCTACTATTACAATACTATGTTGACTTGCAACTAGTAGAGCTAATTTCACCCCTCTTTCCACTATAATGTTTGGCAGTTTAGCTCTGGAGTGGATGTGAAACCAAAAGGACAAATTTTGTCATCCGCTCCCAACAATACTGAAGGCCTACTCTTCCAAAAGGTGCAAAAGGATTTTATGTGTACACAAGATGTTCTATATGTGCATTCACACAGGGGACTTCAGTTTATGGTCTCATCTAAAGTGTTTTGAGGGAGGAGAGTTGGCACTGTAACTGTTTCAGTGTATTATCAAAATGCTGGGGGAAAATTCCCTTGAATGGGCATCTGGGTGGTGGTTCAAACTGGGCCATAGTACAAGGCTTCAACCACCAGGTTATACCTCCCCGGTGTGTGTGTGTGTGTGTGTGTGTGTGTGTGTGTGTGTGTGTGTGTGTGTGTGTGTGTGTGTGTGTGTGTGTGTGTACATGTGTGTGTGTATACATGTGTGTGTGTGTGTGTGTGTGTGTGTGTGTGTGTGTGTGTGTGTGTGTGTGTGTGTGCGCGCGCGCGCGCGTGCCTGCGTGCGTGCTCGCTTGCCCGAGAGAGAGAGAGAGAGAGAGAGAGAGAGAGAGAGAGAGAGAGAGAGAGAGAGAGAGAGAGAGAGAGAGAGAGAGAGATCAATTGCTTTCAAGTTTCGTCAGTCCTCACTCTTGTCTTACAATACTTTTACATTTCTACGCTAGATCGCACAATATGGGGAAGTGTTTGTACAGCTTGAGTTCAAAATTAAAATTGAAATAAATGTGGCTTTATTACCGACATCGTAACATTACTGCTTGCAGACTGATCGCCAGAAAAATGATAGCCTTGGGCATCAATCCTATCCTGTATACAGTATGGTAGGCTATAGGCCTAGGATGTTACCACCGCCTAGCGAGCTACCCAGCAGAAAGTACACTTACGCCAAAGGAAATTTTTTTTAATGTACCTGATGAATATTTAGACTTCTCCTGCGTTGCTCTTTCTGTTTCATCCGCTGAACATTTCGATCCACCTTTATCTTCACCACATGTATCGCCTAGAACAGGCAAGACAAGCGAAAGAAGAAATAAACAGCAGACGAAATGTCGCTTTTCAGCCATGTTTGTTCGCTTCCTTCCACTTTTGTATTGAAGAACTACCTGTAAGAGTCTCGTCCCCTGACACGTTCTCTGTCTCCGCTTTAGGCCTAGACCGAATATTTTTTAAATTTTCTTATCTGTTTATTTAACAGCTGTTCTTTGAACCTGACCTGTTTTGTTTAAACTCTTAATGTATTGAATCAGGGAATGGGTGTAAAACAAACAAAAAAAGCACACGAGGGCTTATTCCACTTCCTCATAATAAAGTAAATAAATAAATAAATAGATAAATAAACAAATAAATAAATAAATGAATAAATAAATAATACTTATGTACAGGTTTTAATAAATAAACTTATAGGTTTTCTCTTCAATACTTTATGCACCAAGGAACGCAGGTGACGCTGGACTTGCTTCGTGTCATTATTAATTATAATCTGCCAGGTTGTTATGCTTTGTTTTTCGTTTGTGTGTGTATGTGTTTTTTTGTTTGTTTGTTGTTGTTGTTTTTTTGGGGGGGTTGGGTTGTTGTTGTTTATTTTGGGGGTGAGTCTTTTGTTGTCACTGGTGTTTTTTTTAATATTTGTTTTGTTTTGCTGGTGGTGTTTTGTTGTTGTTATTTGTTTGGTTTGGGTTTTAATTTTGTTGGGGGGGGGGGGTAGGGGGAGGGGGTATGTTTTTGTTTTTGGTGTCTGAGTGGGGCTGGGCGAGGGGGGGGGGGGGGGGTCGGTTGCCATCAGTTATTATTGACACAAAAAACATACTCTTCTTTAAGGGTGGAAAGGTATGCTGTTCAATGTGCATACAAAAACCCTCTCAGCTTGTCCTCACCTATAAGATACGGCAAGGGAAAATTCAAGAGTGCACAAATCTCGGATCCGTTGTTGTTGCTGTCTTCGCTATTTGGGGAGAAAGGGGGTTTATTTGAGGCATATGTGCAATAAAATACGTATCTACTACTAGATAACTTATACAGTACATAGAAAAGAGCTAAACAACCACAATAACAATGTAAAAAATTAAATAAGAAAAATGTTATGGTAAATAAAATTATTACGACAGAACTATATCAAGCGTCCTATAGGGTTGTTCAATAAAACCTTTTTTGATACCAAATGCCATATTTAAATTTGAATAACTTCTCTAATATCTTCTAACCTTGTTGCCATGAATACGATTCGAACCCATCATGGTTGGATCAGGTTTTTAAAGCTAAGCACCCTACATACACAGCCAATGTTAAGCAGAATTGAGTGTGGTTGCCGGTTGGATTCCTTGGCTTCAGTACAAGTTCCCCCAGTTCTCCCAGCTGTAAATGGGTACCTGCCCTCTTTAGGGACAGGGAAGGTAAAGCAGCGAGGGAGAGGAGATGGGCGCCGCCCTCAACATGCTGGCCCCTAGAGAAGCTGAGGTCTCTGATGC
>CM060329.1:776270-788770 GCA_030674155.1 Stramonita haemastoma
TGTGTGTGTGTGTGTGTGTGTGTGTGTGTGTGTGTGTGTGTGTGTGTGTGTGTGTGTGTGTGTGTGTGTGTGTGTGTGAGTGTGTGTGTGTGTGTGTGTGTGCGTGCGCGCGCAGGCACACACACACACATACAAACACACATGCACACATCTGATATATCTGCAGGGGAACAACGCCCAGCTCGGGAAGGAAAGAACAGAGCAAATCAATACAGAAACTGGAGATGCCCACTTCTGCTTTTGTTCTTTATTGCCAGCATCCAGGTGAGGGGAGGGGGGCTTCAAGGTGTGACATCTCTCTCTCTCTCTCTCTCTCTCTCTCTCTCTCTCTCTCTCTCTCTCTCTCTCTCTCTCTCTCTCTCTCTCTCTTCTCTCTCTCTCTCTCTCTCTCTCTCTCTCTCTCTCTCTCTCAAAAGTCGTTTGGAGGAGACTATAAACCGAGGTCCTGCGTGCGAACGCACGTAGAACATCTTGCAGATACGTTGAACCTGTTTCGCTTTTGTGTAAGAGTGGGCCATTGTGTGTCGGCGGGAATGGATGTCAAAATTTACAAAACTGCATACACATGGGGACTAGAAAGAAAAAAAGCAAGGAGTGTTTATTCCATTACCCTCGAAATAAAAGAATAGATCTCTCTCTTTCTCTCTCTCTCTCTCTCTCTCTCTCTCTCTCTCTCTCTCTCTCTCTCTCTCTCTCTCTCTCTCTCTCTCTCTCTCTCTCTCTCTCTCTCTCTCTCTCTCTCTCTCTCTCTCTCTCTCTCTCTCTCTCTCTCTCTCCAAATAGCAGATTGCATGCTGGGTACCGGTATGTCTTTGTCCTCCATACCCTCCGCCAGGTCTTAGCAGGTCTATTCTTTTACGAAACGTGGATTGGTTGTTCACATGTGCACAAGATGATTAAGTGGGATGGGTGACCATTTGCGCACCTTGGCTTCAGTACAGTCTCCCAGTTCACCCAGCTGTCGATGGGTACCTCACTCGTGAGGGTCAGGGAAGGTAACGCAACGAGGGGGAGGAGATGGGCGCCGCCCTCAACATGCTGACCCATGGAAAAGCTGAGGTCTCTCACGCATACCTCCCCTACGACCACACAGGTTATGGGACACCTTTACCGTTTACCTCTTCAATTCCTAAAAGGACAAGGCTGAATGGCCTACAGCCATGGCCTGAGAAAGTAAACAGACAGACAGGTCGACAGACAGACAGACGGACAGATAGACAGACAGAATGAGGCAGAGGCAGAGAAACTGAGAGAGAAAGACAGAAACATACAGAAATACAGAGACACAGACAGAGACAAAGATAGAGATATAGACGACAGAGAGACAAACAGAGACAGAGAGACAGAACCACAGACACAGAGATAAAGAGAGACTGAAACATGCAACATGCACAGAGAGAGAGAGACAGAGAGAGAGAGACAGAGACAGAGAGAGAGAGAGAGAGCTAAAAGCAGAGAGAGAGAGAGCTAAAAGCAGAGAGAGAGGAGAGAGAGAGAGAGAGAGAGAGAGAGAGAGAGAGAGAGAGACGAGAGACAGAGACGAGAGAGAGAGACAGAGACAGAGAGGAGAGAGAGAGAGAGAGAAGAGAGAGAGAGAGAGAGCAGAGCAGAGAGAGAGAGAGAGAGAGAGGAGAGAGAGAGAGAGAGAGAGAGGAGAGGAGCAGAGAGAGAGAGAGAGAGAAGAGAGAGGAGAGAGAGAGAGAGAGAGAGAGAGAGAGAGAGAGAGAGAGACAGAGAGAGAGAGAAGAGAGGAGAGAGAGAGAGAGAGAGAGAGAGAGAGAGAGGGAGAGAGAGAGAGAGAGAGAGAGAGAGAGAGAGAGAGAGAGAGAGAGAGAGAGGAGAGAGAGAGAGAGAGAGAGAGAGAGAGGAGAGAGAGAGAGAGAGAGGAGAGAGAAGAGAGAGACAGAGACAGAGAGACAGAAGACAGGACAGACAGACAGACAGACAGACAGACAGACAGACAGACAGACAGACGAGACAGAGACAGACAGACAGAGAGAGACAGGACATAGAGAAAGTAAAGAGACAGAATCAGAGAAACAGAGAAACAGACAAACATAGACAGAGCAAAAGAAAAAGAAGCGTTATGATTCATTTCAAGAATCATGTGCTTTCCATCAATACCTGCATGACTTGTGGAGAAAGAGAAAAATATATGCCACCAGAACATTTCTCTCGCTAATTACCCTGCGTTCATTCAATATTTAAATGTCGAACACAACTTGTTCAATGAATATGTCAACCACCAGAGACAGCACAATGTCTTCCCAGACTTTATAACATACTTGTTATTAAAAAAATTCTGTTTTTTTAAACATGCATTATCATTTTCACCCATGCAGATTTTCCCAATGTCACAGAAATAATTATAAATAATGATAACGAACAAAAACTATAGAAGTAATGGCCAATGTCACAGAAATAATTATAATGATAACGAACAAACATATAGAAGTAATGCCCATAACAAATGTGGATGCTGATAGCAAACAGGTGAGTGTGTATAAGAAAATGTTATCACTGATTATAAGAATGTAAATACTGATAACAAAAACACATGTATTAATAACAAAAATGTTACCGCTATTAACAAAAAAGATTATATACTGATAACAAAGAAAGTAAATTCTAATAACCCCAAAATGTAAATACTGATAACGAGAAATGTTAATAGTGATACAGAAATGAAATGAAAAATATTGATAACATACAAATGTTAATACTGAAAACAAAAACATTGTAATTTTTCTCAAAAGTATGTAGGTTTAGTAACTAAAAATAAGCTATCATTTTAAAAATAAAAATAACGAGTAAATGCGAAAGAAAAATGACGACAGAGTTTTCTGTTACAAGATCATTAACAGGCCACACTGAGATGGCACAATGCTAAACTTTTTTCAGTTATACTCCACCTTTTTACGCATAAACTCTCGCGTGCAAGCGTGTGCCCGGGCATCTCTCTATAGTCTAAGTAAAAGCGGTGGTGGTAGTTGCAGTAAAAATAAAATCATCGCTGTCACTGTTGATATAAATTACGATAAGGCATAACACATTTCTGCTACTACTACTACTATACTACTACTACTACTACTACTACTACTACTACTACTACTACTACTACTACTACTAACTACTACTACTACTACTGCTGCTGCTGCTGCTGCTGCTGCTGCTGCTGCTGCTGCTGCTGCTGCTGCTTTTATACTACTACTACTACTACTACTACTACTACTACTACTACTACTACTACTACTACTACTACTACTGGTACTACTACTACTACTACTACTACTACTACTACTACTACTACTTCTACTACTACTACTTGTAGTCATACACCTCTGTCACCAATTGGGAGTGGCGGAGCAAAGAGAAAAGTTGTTATTACTGTTTTCTATCGTTGTCTCTATTGTTGTTGTCGTAGCAGTTGCTGTACATGTTGTCGTCTTCATTGTCGTTGTTGTTACTGCTGTTGTTTTGTTGTTATTGTCAACATCGGCGTCGTTGGTTTTATACTTTGTGACCATGTCTATTTTTTGTTTTATTACATCATTTTTCTTTTCGAAGTTAACTTTAGTTTAGGACAGACACAACTTTACGACGTACCAGAACCATACTGACACTGAAATTCTACCGCCTTCTGTGCATCTGTTACGCGTGCATCTTGGAGAAAAAAAACTGCAAGGAACTTTACACAGCAGAAAAATCGAAGAACGTGAACTTCTGGCATTATGTTCCTTTCTGGAAATCTTGCGCAAGACTCGACGAGTTGTCTATTTATAGAGATCATCGTTGCTTTGTTATTTGCAAGCTTACGTCAAGATTGGGCCATTTGTCGTAGCGCAGCGGTTAATACCAGCGGATTTAACGCCCAGGAGATTGCGTTTCAAAGTCATACTTTATGTCAGAACGAACATTCTCTCTGTCCCTGTCGGTTGAAGCACACGTGTGTGTGCGTGTGTGTGTGTGTGTGTGTGTGTGTGTGTGTGTGTGTGTGTGTGTGTGTGTGTTGTGTGTGTGTGTGTGTGTGTGTGTGTGTGTGTGTGTGTGTGTGTATGTATGTGTGTGTGTGGTGCGTGCGTGCGTGTGTTGCGTGTGTGTGTATGTGTGTGTGTGTGTGTGTGTGTTTATTTCATTAACTTATTTTATTTTTATTTCGAGAATAATGGAATAAGTGCTCATGTGTTGTTTTTTATATCCAGTCCCCATGTGTATGGGGATTTGTGAAGTATATATATATATATGTGTGTGTGTGTGTGTGTGTGTGTGTGTGTGTGTGTGTGTGTGTGTGTGTGTGTGTGTGTGTGTGTGTGTGTGTGTGTGTGTGTGTGTGTGTGTGTGTGCGTGCGCGCGCGCGCGTGCGCACGTGATTGAATACATTGGTTTTCATCAAGTTTCCAGTATAGTTCATAAACTATCACTGAGTAAAGAGACGATCAAGACAGCAATATGTTTACACCGAAAAACAATAAACCTATTCTACGATAAAAAAAAAAAATAGTGAGTTTTACGTCAGGAATTAGTCACCAAGATTGGAAAAGTATTGGCGAAGTTTTACACAGTTACTTGAGAAACACATTTATAAACATTACAGACATGACACTTCTGGCTTCTTCCCATATTATCGCAAAGTGGGGTGGTAAAACACGGAGTACAAGATGAATCTGTGTCTATTTATTGTGCTCTGTGTTTCAGGAAGAGAGATGCTACAATGTTGATTCCTTTGACATAGAAAAAATGTCTTTTTTTCTTTTCTTTTTTTTCCTTTTTTTTTTGGCAAACAGCAGTAGCAGCAACAAGGACAGGGATGACAGTGAAGAGAGCACCGAAAGTGACAGTCTGATAAAAAATAGAGTAGAAAAACATATACCAGACGCACTGAGGGAGCCAAGCCTTAAAGTTTGTTTTTTTTTGAAGACTAAGACATTGCTTTTTTGGGAGGGGGGGGGGGGTTCAGTTAGGTTATTCGCTGTGGGGGGTTTTCTTGATAAACCAGTGGGGATGTTCAAAAATTATTTTCGTTTTTTTTTCAGTCACCCTGTAATAAACTAAACGTGCCAATAACGATAAATTCCAACAGTAAACTTATCATCGAAGAAAGAATTACAGGTTTGTTCAGTTTAGTTTTGTCATTGAACAAATGCTAATGTATATGAACATAAGAGTAGTCAATACAAAATCTCTCTCTCCCTCCCTCTCTCTCTCTCTCTCTCTCTCTCTCTCTCTCTCTCTCTCTCTCTCTCTCTCTCTCTCTCTCTCTCTCTCTCTGATACCGTCAGCTAAATAATCTAGTAGAGTTGAATGGTTGTGGCATTTGGTCTACTAGTTATGGCCATACTAACAAAGCCAAAAGTTTGAAGTGCTCCAGTCTTTGCAAATCTAAAACTTAAAAAAAATCCAGAAAACATACTTGTTTTCAATTGCCAAATGGATTTGGATTACCGCAACTCTTGACTGCGGAGTGGCTGATGTCAGTCATTCCTGACTTCTGTCCGCCGTGTCTCTTTGCTCCCGCTTTTAGCACTAAAAGTTGGCATCTTGCTATTTTTATTTATTTTTTATTCTTTATTATTTGTGTTTATTTATTTTATTCTTTATTATCGAGGATAATGGAATAAGCACTCATGTCCTTTTTTTACATCCAGTCCGCGTGTGTATGCAGTTTTGTAAATGTCATCTGTTCCACCGGCACACGATGGCCTACTCTTACGAAAAGCGGAACAGGATTTAACGTGTGCGCAAAATGTTCTGCGTGCGTTCGCACACGGGGCCTCGTTTAATAGTCTCATCCGAAAGACTTAAAAAAGTAAATGACATGTCGTTTCTGAAGCAGAATGGGGAAAAACGCATTCCTTACTCTAGAATTTCTCAGGCCTGAATAGCTTTCACCATGCAATTTGGGCCGAGGTTGATTTTTGTTTTTGTTTTTTTCTATCAGACCTGTCATTTTCTTCTGCATTCTCTGCTGTTTTATTACTGTCCACGCGGCTGGGTTTCAAAACGGACAAAGGAGTGATTATCTTCCCTAGTTATTAAATCGTCTGCTTGTGAATTATCTCTTGGTCGCCGAACAGGGATGGGAGCCAGAAATTGGAACGAAAGATAGCGATGAGTTGAATCCATTATTGACATAAAGATTAATTTCTAAAAATGTTGAGAAAATTCAAGCCAGAAGAGATTTTAAAAAAATGAAGAGGACGTGATCTATTTTCTTGTTCTTCAGATTTGAGATATTCTCTGCATTTCCAAACACAGCTAGGAGCGGAACAACCAGCCAGACACAACAAAAAAGGGTACCAGTGTCTCGTGTTACATGTAGATCGAATCTTAAGCTTATCCTAAGCCTTCCATTTTCAACATCTACATCATTATTTATGATATTACCTACATTTCTGTATGTTTTGTTTTTTTTGTATTCAGTAGCCATAGCTTAATGTCTTTCCATCTTCAACATCTTCTATATCATTATTGATAATATTACCTACATTAATTTATGCTTTTCTTTAATCCAGTAGCCATAGTGTAATGTCTTTCCATCTTCAAAATATTCTACATCATTATTAACGATATTACCTACATTTATGTAGGTTTTTTATTTTTTATACAGTACCCAATGTCTATCCATCTTAAACATATTCTTCATCGTTATTGATAATATTACCTACATTTATGTTTTTTTTCGTAAGCAGTAGCCATAGTTTAATGTCTTTCCATCTTCAACATATTCTACATCATTATTGATAATATTACCTCCATTTATGTATTTTTTTCGTAAGCAGTAGCCATAGCTTAATGTCTATCCATCTTCAACATATTCTACATCATTATTGATAATATTACCTCCATTTATGTATTTTTTTCGTAAGCAGTAGCCATAGCTTAATGTCTATCCATCTTCAACATATTCTACATCATTATTGATAATATTACCTCCATTTATGTATTTTTTTCGTAAGCAGTAGCCATAGCTTAATGTCTATCCATCTTCAACATATTCTACATCATTATTGATAATATTACCTCCATTTATGTATTTTTTTCGTAAGCAGTAGCCATAGCTTAATGTCTATCCATCTTCAACATATTCTACATCCTTATTGATAATATTACCTACATTTATGTAGGTTTTGTTGGGGGGCTGGTTTTTTTTGTGTTTTGTATCCAATAGCCATTTTGCCTGTAGCACGCACACTTAGCTGTAAGCGACATGATTGGAACTGAACTGTCAAATACCTTCAACCACAGCCCTAGCTTAGCCTAGCAGTCTCTGTAAGGGTTTTCTCTGTTCCAGCCATAGTGGAGGGTTTTACAAGCAAGCACGTGAAGAGGAAGAAGGATAATTATCGATTTTCTGACTCGTAAAGTCTTTCTACCCAGTCACTTTCTCCGCGGGGGTCTATCAGCGTGTTTCTCACACACGGCAGGAAATCGTTTAGCGCTGGGATTTCTGAAAATGAAAAACAATACACACTGGTAGTATGAGGTAGTAGTAGTCCTAGCGGTGGCAGAAGTAGTTTGGTAGTATGAGGTAGCAGAAGTAGTTTTGTAGTAAAAGTAGTAGTAGTAGCAGCAGCAGCAGAAGCAGTAGCAGCAGCAGCAGCAGAAGTAGTAGTAGTAGTAGTAGTAGTAGTAGTAGTAGTAGTAGTAGTAGTAGTAGTAGTAGTAGTAGTTGTTGTTGTTGTTGTTGTTGTTGTTGTTGTTGTTGTTGCTGTCGTTGCTGCTGCTGCTGTTGTGACGAGGTTATAAAGGCAATAATGTTAACATCTCTTAAATATACGGAAAATATCATTCTTGCAGTTATCGTGTGGTTATCGTCATCGTATTTTTTTTCAACCATTATTAGCACCATCATCATCACCATCGTTGTTAGTATTATCATCTTATGGCCATCGTTGTTGTCGACGTCATCATCTCACCGCCATCGAAATCATCATTGTTGACGTCGCCATCATCATCGTCGTCGTCGTCGTCGTCATTATCGTCGTCGTCGTCATCATCATCATCGTCATCGTCGTCGTCGTCGTTGATGTGCTTGTTTGTTGCGATTGTGATTGCTGTAGTTGTGACTTGAACAGTGGTGATGCTAGTTATTCAGCGGTGGTCAGTGGACTCTGACCTGTCCCTACCCACGCCACATGTTCTGCAGAGCATGGCACCAACTGATGCATGCAGATCCTAGTAATGCAGTATGCACTTCAAAGGTCAAAGTGTCCTATAACCTGTGTGGTCATGGGGCTGGGGAGCGAGGCGTCAGACCTCAGCTTCTCTAGGGGTCAGCATATTGAGGGCGGCGCCCATCTCCTCTCCCTCGCTGCATTACCTTCCCTGACCCTAAAGAGGGCAGGTACCCATTTACAGCTGGGTGAATTGGGGGAGCTGTACTAAAGCCAAGGCACGCAAACAGTCACCCATCCAATAGGTAACCACGCTTGACGCTGCTTAACTTGACTGGGGGGAAAGCGAGTGCTCTGACCACTGAGCTATCCCGTCCCCGGTAGGCAGTAGAAAACCAACAAAGGCTGGGATGGGGCCTGAACTGGTCAGAGGCATTCAGCCAATGTCCGTCACTACAGTCAGTCAGGCTGCAGTCAATAGTCAGTCAGGCTGCAGTCAATAGTTCCTGGCCGCTGACCGGACCGCGCCATGCCTGCTGGACAGGTCAGGGCTGTGTCAGGGCTAGCTGTGTTCTGATTGGGGCAGAACAGCACACAGGGAGGGCAGTGGTCTGCGCCGCCACGCTCCCTCACTGATCCAATAACGCCGCCATTGCAGGCAGGAACAAGAACTTTCCCACACCGTGCATGTCCCAACTACCACCAGCACTCACAATTAAAATGATCAGCCATGCAGCTGTGATTTTGAACACAGTCCCCAAATCGGAAATCTCCGCTGGGACGTTAATTTAATCACAACAGCAAGCGATTTTGAATGTCTAGTAATAAGCTGATACTACTGTTGCTGACTTTGTAGAAGAGACTGGATTCTGCCCGCTCAGTGTGTAAAGAAAGGGTGCAGGTGCTCCCACTACTGATGACTGTGGCCTTTGTAGTGCGAAGAGGCAAAGGCCTTCGCTTCTTCAAAGGGGCCAATACTGAAGGTGGCACCCATCTCCTCCCCTTCACCCATCTCTTTTCCCGCCCCTAAAAGAACAAGCAGGGCAGAGTCCCCAGATACCCAATAGTTGACTAATACCCAACAGCCGGTTTCTCAAAAACAGAACTTAACTACTCAAATTTGTTTGCTCTCTCTCTCTCTCTCTCTCTCTCTCTCTCTCTCTCTCTCTCTCTCTCTCTCTCTCTCTCTCTCTCTCTCTCTCTCTCTCTCTCTCTCTCTCTCTCCTCATCCTCCACTACTCCACTCTACTTCCCTTGTCTCTATTTATGTCCATCTTGCTCTCTCCTTTTCCTAACATTTCAATGTATCTAATCTAAATAATAATCGCAAACTCTCTAGCCCATTCACAATGTCTCAATGCCTTTCAGAAAGAACATGCAGAACAATTGCAAATTAATCTAAGTTTAAAAAATCTTTTGAAATTAAAAGTAATACCAATGCACTGATAATATGGAATTTATATAACACTATATCTTTCCGAAATAAATCAAAGCGCTGGATTTTAACATGCGTAACATAAAAAGTTATGTACAGGCAACAAATCACAAATCACTTCCACGACTTAAAATACACTAGCGAACGCACGTGCATGCACGCAGACATACAGGCACACACATACAGACAAGTACCCACACCCACCCGCACTCACACACACCTACACACACCCACGTGCACACACACACACACACACACACGCGCGCGCGCGCGCGCGCACACGCTCGCGCACAGGCGCGCAGCATAATTACTTTGCCTGGGTAGTGGGATTCGGGCGGTTTAAAGAATGAAGATCGAAAAAAACAATAACAGAGAAAAAGTTCTTCAAGATTAAACATCCATGCATGCCGGCCACACACACACACACACACAACACACAACACGCACGCGCGCGCGCGTGCGCCCTCGTATTTGTGTGTGTGTGTGTGTGTGTGTGTGTGTGTGTGTGTGTGTGTGTGTGTGTGTGTGTGTGTGTATGGTGACGACCCTGCACTCTGTTGTGGTGCATCATATTGTATATTATCGTTAATATTATATGTAATAGGGGAATTTCCCCAAATACCGAACAGGTGACGTAATACTGAACAGCCGTTTTGTCCCAAAGGGGATTTAACTGCTGAAATTGGATCGCGCGAGGTGGTGAAGTACCGTCCCTGTACAAAAAATAATGGCCGAGAAAAGTGGCCCACGAAAACACTGAGTTATTTTATGATTTTAGGCCTCTCACTGCTGTTTTTGACGTCAGAAAATTTGATTATAGAATGATACTCAACTTCTTTTAGTGAAAACATATGGTTTAAATAAATGATATGATCTATCTTCAAGTCAATAAAGTCCTTTTACAAGCAGTTACCTGAAGATTGGCTGAACAGGGGGATTTTTAGAGAAGGTTTGGAAAGCTTGAATCACCCAACACCCCAATGCTTCAAATTCCGAATAGTGTTCGGCATTCGGACTCTTGTGGTCGGATTTTGATTCCCCCTTTTATTTTACTTTTCCACAGTCTTCTTTTTTCTAATGAATTTATATTTTTGTGCTTTTAGAATCGTTTTATCATTATATGAATCTATCATAGTGTTTACCTAGCTTAGAGAAGTGTTCTCAGTAAAAGTCTATGACATCAATTCATTCTGAAATCTTGATCCTCATTGCTCTCGCTCTCAACAACAAATTAAAATAAAACAAATTAAAAAAACAACAACAACAACAAAAACAAAAACAACCAATCAACAAAAACTCTGTGTGTGTATGCATGTGTGTGTGTGTGTGTGTGTGTGTGTTGGGGAGGGGGGCGTGGGTGTGTGCGTGCCAGAAGTGGTAGGTCTACAAATCGTAGTAATGAATAGCGCTAATAATGGAGCATGTATTGCAAAGCTGTATGGACAACGGAATCACTGGCGTCAGCAATGGCAGCTGTCAAAGACAAGAGGCTTGGACTTGGAGCAGCTGCAAGAGATGACGGCATTCCTCCCACCACAGTGAAAGATCATGATTATTGATGGGAAACACAAGTAGGCCACGGGTGATGTTAAGCACCTGGGATGACCTTCAGTTCCTCCCCCAGCACTAGAAAAAGAACTGGATGACCATATTTAAAAACTGAGAGCATGCTTTTGACCTGACCAGGAAAGATGTTATGGCCCTAGCATATGAGATAGCGACCAGGAACAAAATTTCACATGTTTTTAATGAAAACACGACAGCAGAAAAAAGATGGCTGAAGATCTTTTTGCAGCAACACCCCCAAACTTCAGTGAGGCAGCAGGAGTCAACATCAATTGCACGAGCATGAGGGTCCAACGCTGACAGTGTCAACAAGTTCTTTAATTTTCTTCAAAAACCAATTCAGATGGAAGGACTCAAATGGGACGATAATTTACAATGGAGATCAAACTGGTGTTTCAGAAACGCTGCCGAAAGATTCTTGGACAAAAGGCCAAGCATTAGATGGGAGCTATCTCTCTTGGGGAGAGGGGAGTAAACACAAGTGTCGTGTGTTGTGTAAATGCTGCTGGACACTATGTGTCACATCTAGTCCTTACAAAGGCAAACTTGACCTATCACAGACAAAAAGAAATCCTACAAAGAAAGAAAACCAAAACCCAATTAAGAAAACAGAGAGAAACAGAAAACCAAAACCAAGAGGGCTAGACATGTCAGTTATCAGCAAGAAGCGGACAGGTTCTGTTTTCTGTGGCAAGAACACACTGTGAGGATATGATCCAGTGTGCCATGTGCTCGACATGGGTTCATATAGAGTTTGCAGGAATAGCAGAAAGCCAGAGAGTATTTGTGCGATTTCTGTCACTCAAAATGATAGTGATTTGTGCTGTTTGGCATTCGGACCCCACTGTTCGGATTAAGGGAATAGGTGCTGTAATACCGAACATTTCTTTCTTTCTTTCTTTCTTTCTATCTATCTATCTATCTATCTATCTATCTATCTATCTATCTATCTATCTATCTATCTATCTATCTATCTATCTATCTATCTGTCCCTTAGTCTGGCGACCGTGGGTGCACCCCTGAAGACTTGTCAACCAGTTCTCTCCATTCCTCTCTCTGTTTTGCTTTTTTCAGGATTTTGTTGATTTATAGGCCCGTCCATTCGCTGATGTGGTCCTCCCATCTCTTCCTTGGTCTGCCTCTTTTTATTTCTCCTTGGACAGTGCCTTGCAGTATTGTTTTTGCTTGTCCTTTCGACCTTGTGACGTGCCCGTAGCGTTTAAGTTTACGCTTCTTTACGATTGATAGAAGGTTTTCGTAGGGACCAATGATTAGCTGGATTCTGTTGTGTACGTATTCGTAGCTTATGCGGTGTCTGTAGGAGATGCCAAGGAGTTTCCGGAAGCGTCTCATCTTTACCGCCTGTACTCTTCTCTCCAAATCTG
>CM060329.1:803770-811270 GCA_030674155.1 Stramonita haemastoma
CACGACAGACAGACAGACAGACAGACAGACAGACAGACCGACAGACAGACAGACAGACCGACAGACAGACAGACCGACAGACAGACAGACCGACAGACTGACAGACAGACTGACAGACAGAAAGACAGACCGACAGACCGACAGACCGACAGACGACAGACAGACCGACAGACAGACCGAACAGACCGACAGACAGACAGACAGACAGACAGACAGACCGACAGACAGACACAGACCGACAGACAGACGACAGACAGACCGACAGACAGACAGACAGACCGACCGACCGACAGACAGACAGACCGACAGACAGACAGACAGACAGACAGACAGACAGACAGACAGACAGACGACAGACAGACCGACAGACAGACCGACAGACCGACAGACAGACAGACAGACAGACAGACCGACAGACAGACAGACAGACAGACAGACAGACAGACAGACAGACAGACAGACACGACGACAGGACAGACCGACAGACAGACAGACACAGACCAGACAGACAGACAGACAGACGACAGACAGACAGACAGCAGACGAGACAGACAGACCGACAAGACAGACGACAGACAGGACAGACGCAGACAGACAGACAGACGACAGACGACAGACAGACAGACAGACAGACAGCCCAGACAGACAGACCGACAGACAGACAGACAGACAGACAGACAGACAGACAGACAGACAGACAGACAGACAGACAGACAGACAGACAGACAGACAGACAGACCACCTGTACACTACTCCCCGTGGGGATGCCGGGTTCTGTCTTCACAATGAATGAGAACATTGCCACCTTCTGAAGATTGTGTACCAGACATTTCCCCTTCTCTATCACTCTCTTTATTTTTTGTAGTGTTCCTTACATCTGTCTGTCTGTTGTCTTGTCTGTCTGTCTGTCTGTCCTGTCTGTCTGTCTGTCTCTCTCTGTCTCTCTGTCTCTCTCTTTTCTCTCTCTCTCTCTCTCTCTCTGTTCTCTCTCTCTCTCTCTCTCTCTCTCTCTGCTCCCTCCTTTCGGCTTTTTTCAGCCTCCCAGTCCATTGTCCTGCCTTCTTTCAAACAAGTCTGATAACTTTCTTTTTCTCTTTTCTTCAGACGTTATGTGACATTTTGTCCATATGTGACATTTTGTCCATATTTGTTTTGTTTTTGTTCTAAATCTAGCAGCCAGGCAGTGCCACTGTGAACAGCAGGATGGGCACCAGGTGTCTGTCCATTCTGCGGTGTTGTTTGCTCAAAGGCCATTTTCTGTACCTATTTTTGATCACTTTGTCGTGTTTTGTTCTCGTTTTTACACGTTTTCGTAACCTGGGATGATACAGTAAGCGGAATGGCTGGCGTTCTCGACACAACCTGATCTTAGTGGCCAAGGAAAGAAATAATTTATGCACTATTTCATCATTGTTCATGTGATTTTTTTTTCACGTCGACAGTTTTTTAGATATTTGAGGGGATTGGGTGTTGATTTTAAGCTTGTAGTGAATGGTAACAAGGGGACGGGACAGCTCAGTGGTCAGAGCACTCGCTTTCCCCAAGGTAAGCTTAAGCAGCATTGGGTTTCACGCTAACTTTCCAACAAAATAGTCTGGAAATCTAAATTTGCTTCACACGTTGTTTTTGTTTGTTTGTTTGTTTTCATTTTAGAATGCTCATACAAAGCTCGGAAGCGCGAGCGAGAATTCTAACTCCTCCAGTGGTAGTTGATGACGTAGGGCTTGTGCTCGACAGAGGTAAAATGGCTGAAAGGAACAATTGGCAATCAATGTTCTAGACGTGTGTTCAGCTTCTCTGACGTGGGTACCCATGTACACGTGATTTATTATCAGTGTCATTTGTGGCGAACAGTTTCAACTGACGTCAGTGCGTGCAACACTGCTGTGACGTCTGCGATACCTGCTCAGCTGGTCAATAGAAAGAACGGAGAAAAAACAACAACAAATAAATAAAAACAAAAAGATACCAACCAAAAAAGGGGTGGCACTGTGATTATTAGACAAGATAGGTGCTAAATATGAGTCTAAATGGAATAGGATTTGTTAACTGCAGAGTTGGGTTGTTTGCTTTTGTTTGTTTGTTTTGGTTTTGTTTGTTTGGTTTTTGTTGTTATTTGTATGTATTTTTGTTTCGTGGTGGGAGAGGGAGGGGGGGTATGCTAAAGTGAAACTGACAACACTAAATGTTTTAAATGTTCTGTCGTTCCTTCGTTGCTTTAGACAAAATATTGATGGAACAGCATTCCTACTACTTCATGTTCTGAAGAAAAGGGCAAATGAGCGCACGTGCGCGCGCGTGCGCGCGAGCACACACACACACATACACACACATATGTAGGTCGCATACACACACATACAAACACACACACACACACACACACACACACACACACACACACACACATATATATATATATATATATATATATATATATATATATATATATATATATATATATATATATATATATATATATATATATATATATATATATATATATATATATATGTATATATATATATTGATGTGTGTGTATACACGCACCCCACAAGCACAAGCGAGAGAGAGAGAGAGAGAGAGGGGAGAGAGAGAGAGAGAGAGAGAGAGAGAGAGAGAGAGAGAGAGAGAGAGAGAGAGAGAGAGAGAGAGAGAGAGAGAGAGAGAGAGAGAGAGAGAGAGAGAGAGAGAGGAGAGAGAGATGTTCATAACAGTGAGTGTAAAAATTAAAAAAATCTCTATAATCGGAATTTCGACCTCTGCTAGTGCCCTTTTATTCAACCACAAAACTTTGCAAACCTCATTCACTCTTTAGCAGTAGTTTCTAAATTACGGCATTACAGCATTACAGCATAATTATCTCTTCTGCTTTTCTTGAACCTTGCCATAAAAAAGCAAGTATACTCCATATTGACAGAATATTTATAAACACACACACACACACACACACACACACACACACACACACACACACACACACACACACACACACACACACACACACACACACACACACACACACAAGTCAGAAACAGAAACTGACAGAAACGGAAACTGACAAATTCCGTTGTCACGCTTTTGACAAAACAAATCATACTAGTGACATACAGAGCAAGTGGAGGTTTGAACCCGGGACGCAGTGACGATGAACGATAATAACAGCGATAACTAATGAAGGGCGGGGTGGCCAGGCCTCAGCAGTGAGGGGCGTGTCTGTAGCCTGAGAAACTAAGGCGACAGGTTCAACCTGGAAACAAGCTGTATCTGAAATGTCAGTCTGCAAAAGAGGAGGAGAAGAAGAAGAAGAAGAAGAAGAAGAAGAAGAAGAAGAAGAAGAGAAGAAGAAGAAGAAGAAGAAGAAGAAGAAGAAGAAGAAGGAACAAGAAGAAGAACAAGAAGAAGAACAAGAAGAAGAACAAGAAGAACAAGATGGAAGAAACAAAGAAGAACAAGAGAAGAAAAGAAGAAGAAGAAGAAGAAGAAGAAGAAGAAGAAGAAGAAGAAGAAGAAGAACAACAACAACAACAACAACAACAACAACAACAACAACAACAACAACAACAAGAACAACAAGAACAAGAACAAGAACAAGAAAAGAAGAAGATGATAGAAGAAGAAGAAGAAGAAGAGAAGAAGAGAAGAAGAAGAAGAAGAAGAAGAAGAAGAAGAAGAAGAAGAAGAAGAAGAAGAAGAAGAGAAGAAGAAGAAGAAGAAGAAGAAGAAGAAGAAGAAGAGAAGAAGAAGAAGAGAGAAAGAAGAGAGAGATGAGAAGAAAAGAAGAAGAAGAAAGAAGAAGAAGAAGAAGAAGAAAAGAAGAAGAGAAAAGAAAAGAAGAAGAAGAAGAAGAAGAAGAAGAAGAAGAAGAGAAGAAGAAAAGAAAAGAAAGAAGAAAGAAGAAGAAGAAGAAGAAAGAAAAGAAGAAGAAGAAGAAAAGAAGAAGAAGAAGAAAAGAAAAGACAGAAGGTGCAAATAGAAGAAAAAGGTAAAGACAACGGTGTTGCAATGTGAGAAGTAAAGCGGTGCGAGCAAGAGAGCAGAAATCTATAGCGCCATCCATCCTCTCCAGTTATGCTGTCTTCCTTCCTTCCTTCCTTCCTTCCTCCCCCACCCAATATCTTCTCCTCCTCCTCTCCCGTCAACTCTCTCTCCTCTCTCTCTCCTCTCTCTCTCTCCTCTCCTCCCTCTCTCTCCTCTCTCTCTCCTCTCTCTCTCCTCTCTCTCTCTCTCTCTCTCTCTCTCTCTCTCTCTCTCTCCTCTCTCTCTTCTCTCTCTCTCTCTACACTTCAGATTGAAAGTAATGAGTTTGGTGTATCTGCTCAGATAATAGTATGATGCTGATGCGTGATTATCTCGTACAAGATACAGATGATGAAATGAGAATGGAGTTTGGTTATGCAAATGATAATGAAAGATAATGTGGTGATGTATAACTCGCTGCATTAATGTGATGTTTGCTGAATGGCGTGAATGGCATGTAAAGATTAACGGTGATGTTACTAGCTTGATCAGTGTTTGTAGTGTTGCAAGGAATGTAATAAAAGTTTTCGTGTCAGTTTCTTCTGCTTCAGTTTCAGTGGCTCTCTCTCTCTCTCTCTCATCTCTCTCTCTCTCTTCTCTCTCTCTCTCTCTCTCTCTCTCTCTCTCTCTCTCTCTCTCTCTCTCTCTTCTCTCTCTTCCTCATCTCTCTCTCCTCTCCACTAACTACTCACTTCCACCACACATACACACTCACACACACACACACACATTACCATCTACACAACACACACACTCACACACACACACACACACACACACACACACACACACCACACACACACCAACACACACTACACCCCTCACTCACTCACTCACTCACTCATCATCACTCACTCACTTACACTCCATTCTCTAAAATGAATCCATCATGGCATGCATCTTTTTTCCCACCTGGCGTGGTTATGGTGGGAGGACCCCTGAAAACCCCCCACAGGTAACGATTGATGATGGCAGCGCTGCTTGCTGGCGGACGTGAGATTCTGAGGTCACACTGACTCTCCTGACAACTTCCTACATCATATTTATCAGGTGCAGATTTTCAAGCTGCCTCTGGAAAGATCAGGTATCCTTTTTAAAGTGTCTTTTAGGACAGAACTTAACATTGTTATTCAGCTTGCGACATTCGCTGTATCTGTGGAGTCGATTGAGTTTGAAAGGGCGTTCAGTTTATCTAGCTACAGTTCTTCAGCAGAAACCTTTCAAGAACCTTTCCTAGCATTTTAGTATGAGACGGAAACATGTTGTGGTTTGTCCACAAAACAAGGCATAACTCCCTGTCCTGGGTCATCAGGAAGGGAACAGTTCAAGGGGGGGGGGGGGGGGGTGGACGTGGAAGACAGCGCAAGAACTGGACAACAACCTGAAGAACTGGACAGAGCTGCCCTTTGTGGATCGGGGGTCTAGAGAAAGCCCACCTGTCTAGAAAGTGAAAGTCTGGTATAGAGAAAGCCCACCTGTCTAGAAAGTGACAAGTCTGGGTTCGAAGTGTACGGGGATTTGATCCCCAATTGATTTGATCCCCAATTGATTTGATCCCCAATTGATTTGATCCCCAATTGATTTGATCCCCAATTGATTTGATCCCCAATTGATTTGATCCCCAATTGATTTGATCCCCAATTGATTTGATCCCCTATTGATTTGATCCCCAATTGGCCCGAATCTTTCAAATTCAAAACACTTTAGTACCTCATAGACAAAGAAATGCAACCTCTCATCCACTAGATCATGAGTGGTGGTCTTAGTGCTAGTCTTTCGGATGAAACGACAAATCGAGGTCCCGTGTCTATCACGTATTAAACGCACGTAAAAGAACACACGGCAACAAGAGAGTTGTCCCTGGAAAAATTCTAAACAAGAAAGTCACTCTGATAGGCAAGCAAATACACATGCTGACATGAAAAAAAAATGATGGGTGGCGCAGCTCTTGTGGCGACGAGCTCTCCCAGGGGGGAGAGAAGCGCGAATTTCACGCAGAGAACCAGCATGCTCGGCATGCATCCTGTAGCCTGCAGAGGAATGGGCTCCACTAAGCGCAACTTGTCCACGATATACAGACTGAAAAACGCGGCAAAGAGCGCTAAACGCGCTCTCAGGAAATCAGAAGGAAGGTGTCTTTTGGTCAGTTCTATACTGTCTTCAATTGGCTTCAACAGTAATCTGAGTATCATTTTGCAGATATTCTGTACAAGTGAAAAATCGAACTCTGTGATCTGATTTTGTGGTAGTAAGTTGCTACCAGTTTTGTCAGGATAGATGTCTTGTATGGTGCTGGCTTATTGTTGAAATGAGACAGAGAGAGAGAGAGAGAGAGAGAGAGAGAGAGGAGAGGAGAGAGAGAGAGAGAGAGAGAGAGAGAGAGAGAGAGAGAGAGAGAGAGAGAGAGAGAGAGGAGAGGAGAGAGAGAGAGAGAGAGATTTCATACATTATTTACCCTGCTTTTTAGAAAACCACCTGAATCCAATATATCACATAATTATCTCATTATTGTTTATTATGTCCAGTGCTCAGTGCTGCTGCTGCTGCATTTGCTATGCACCAGGTGGCTTTTTGTGCATTCTTTGTTTTTTTGTTGATCATTTTGATGTTTGCTTTTGTTAAAGACCGAGCCTTTCTAATGTTTCAGATACCCCTTGTGCATTCATTTTGTTTGTATTATAAACTATGTTTCTTGTGTTGAACAAGCATCTTTTGTGTGTTTTTTTTGTGTGTGTATGAGCTAGTGTTGTACATGTATGATATTTCTGGGGGGATTTTCAGCGTGGAGGAGGCTGTTTTTCTGACGTGTCTAACAGCATGGTGCTTCTTCTTGCGCACGTTGTTGGTTTGTTTTTTTCATTTATTATCTATTTATTTATTCATTTATTCTTTCATATCGAGGATAATATACTAAGCTCTCGTGTGCTTTTTTACATCCAGTCCCCGTGTGTATGCAGTTTTATAATTTTTGTCATCTGTTCCCACCGGCAAGCAATGGCCTACTCTTTCGAAAAGGGGACCAGGATTTAACGTTGTTGACACATCATGCAATTTAAATACATGATAATAGACCCCAGCAATCCATTTCATTCTACTATAAAGCCTCTTCAAATGGAGTACAATCTATGTTCCACATAGATAGATAGATAGATAGATAGATAGATAGATAGATAGATAGATAGATAGATAGATAGATAGATAGATAGATAGATAGATAGATAGATATAGATAGATAGATAGATGGATAGAGGGAGGGAGGGATAGATAGATAGATAGATAGATAGATAGATAGATAGATAGATAGATAGATAGATAGATAGATAGATAGATAGATAGATAGATAGATAGATAGATAGATAGATAGATAGATAGATATAACAGCCTTCACACTGGAATGCCTATAGACCATGACAGTGCAAGAATGGTTCCAGTGCTTTAAAAGGCTACATCTGTAGTTGGGCAAATTGGGATGCAGCCATTTTG
>CM060329.1:813770-816270 GCA_030674155.1 Stramonita haemastoma
CATAAACAGCAGGCACACACGGCTGGGAGCAGGCATTATCTCAGAGATTAACAGGGTTTCCCTCTTCGTTTAGAAAGAGCCACAACTTCTGCTCATTATGACTAGACACTTTACATCAGTTTACCTGCAGATAAACCCAAAGGCAACTGTAGGACAGAAACTCTGTTGTTATAAGTGTTAGCATGTCTTAAACAATCGAACTGAATGTTTAAGTAATTTTAAGTAATTCGGATGAGATTATAAACCGAGGTGCGAACGCACGCAGAACATCTTGTGCACACGTTTAAACCCCGTTCTGCCTTTCGGAAGAGCAGGCCATCATGTGCCGGTGGGAGCGGATGATAAAATTATATTATATATATATATATATATATATATATATATATATATATATATATATATATATATATATATATCAAAACCAGCATGCACACAGGTGTCGTGTTTAGACACCATCCCTGAGAAAAAATCGGAGAGTTGGCAGTCCCCAGGGTGGTTTGGGGCTGTACATGGCAACATTCTGGTGGCTTCTGCGACGGTACTGGAACCATTCGTATCGGCGACTGCCTTTCCACTGGATCGTTACAGTGGCGTGGAGAGAGAGAGAGAGAGAGAGAGAGAGGGGGGGGGGGTCTGCTGCATGGGTAACAGCTTGCCCTCCATACTTACTTACCCAGGCTTTGCGCCCTAAAGACTAGAGTGCAACTCCATAGTTTTCCGAGACTGATGGGTGCCTACTACCTACTACTAGCATGTCTGCTCTCTGCTTCCCATGTTCCCGACCAGTGGTTCTAAAAGAACGTGAGCAATGTCGTGATTTTCCAGTCTGCCTCTTACTTTGGCAATTCACAGTGTCGATTGTGACTGAGCGGATAATAATTATTTGCTGTAACAACCCCCCAGCTAGGGAGCACAATTTTTTTTCTATTTATTTTATTCTTTTATATCGAGGATTTAAAACATCCAGCTGAGAATGTGACTTTTTTAAGACAAAAAAGTTATAGAAACTGTGCAGTTCACTATAAATGTAAAATGTATATTAAGAAACATCAAAACTACCACCCAAGAAAACAGTCTCCCACAATGCACTGGTGTGTCCAATTTTAGAAACACGGTGTTGCTGCGCTCGTACTCCTTCCGCAAGGGGGGCAATTAGGAACACCCCCATCCCATCCCATAATGTTCTAAAGCCTAAAAACGGTACTGGAAAGGTGGGTATGCCACACAACGGGACCATTTAACAGAAATGTCAGAGTCCAATGGTAGACTTCCTTAATTTAACTAGCCCCATGTTGAGACAGAAAAAACAGCTGAAAATATCAGAGTTCAAACACTAATGACTTGACCCACTTCAACTCTTGAGAAATTGTCCTTATAAAACTTTCCTCTCATTTCCTAAAGAAAAAATAAGACTATTTTTTTTATCTGTCTGCCCGTCTGATTGTCTTTTAGGTTCTCTCCCTGCCCTGGTCTATCCACAACGCTGCACACGAGGCTAGGACAGAACTCCAGATAAAATGATGGTAAGAACCATGGTCCCCACCCTTACTTCAAGGGCAGTCACAACGTCTAGTTAAGCATCACTAAAGGCTACCACCAGTTTGTATGCAAATATACCAAAATGAAAACATTTGACAGGAGTAGCTGTTATTTTCGTCGTTGTGTGTGTGTTCATTTTGCTTACTGATGATCTGGACCAGTTTATTGAAAAGAACTTCAATTTTCAGATCCCATTATCAGCTGTTTGCTTGTTGTGTTGCTCTCAACATGGATGTGTATGTAATGGATTTTCTTTCTGAATAGACATGACTAACCCAAAAGTTCTTGAACTATCCTATTATGTATCGATCAGAATGTCCCTTACTTTCAGAAAGTACAAATTAATGCTAATTTTCTGTAATCCCTGACAAAAAAGGCAACAATGGCACGATACGGACACTGCACCAAGAGGCCATTAATTTAAGAGAAATGGCAGAATAAACTGTTGAAATTTCCTTGCAAGCCATGAGATGAAACAAGAACACATTTGACATTATCAAGAGTTCAGACACAAATCACTTAATTTACTGATCTTAACTCTCAGGACATTTTTCTCAGATAGTCTTTTCCTGGTTTTCTGACAGAGAAGGAAATTCCCCCTGACTGTATTTTTTCTATAAATTCACCTATCTGACTTCCAGTCTGCTTCTCTTACTACCAGAGTGAACAACAATCAAGATGTACACGAGGCCAGAAGCAAGCATCACATTAAACATCGGACAATACGAAGGTTGTTGCTATCTGACATAAAGAAAATCCACAACTTGCAGTCAGTGCCAATAAACACTGCCGTCAGTTTAGGCAAAAAAAACCAACAACCAAAGAAATCGTTTTGGCCAGAAAAGCTAGTATTTTCATTGTTACAGGTAGGTTACAAAAAAAAGTAAAGGTGTCCCAAAATCTGTGTGGCCGTAGGGGAGCGAGGCGTCAGAAACCTCAGCTTCTCTAGGGGCCAGCATGT
>CM060329.1:826270-836270 GCA_030674155.1 Stramonita haemastoma
GCTGTACTGTGCTATGCTGCACGGTGCTGTACTGTGCTATGCTGTACGGTGCTGTACGGTGCTGTACTGTGCTATGCTGTACTGTGCTATGCTGCACGGTGCTGTACTGTGCTATGCTGCACTGTGCTGTACTGTGCTATGCTGCACGGTGCTGTACTGTGCTATGCTGCACGGTGCTGTACTGTGCTATGCTGCACGGTGCTGTACTGTGCTATGCTGCACGGTGCTGTACTGTGCTATGCTGCACGGTGCTGTACTGTGCTATGTTGTACGGTGCTGTACGGTGCTGTACTGTGCTATGCTGCACGGTGCTGTACTGTGCTATGCTGCACGGTGCTGTACTGTGCTATGTTGTACGGTGCTGTACGGTGCTGTACTGTGCTATGCTGTACGGTGCTGTACTGTGCTATGCTGTACGGTGCTGCCTGGGCTGGTTGGAAAAATGGCTGGGTGACAACAGGCCTACTTTTCCTCCTTTCTCCCCAGCTCTGCTAGTTCTATCAAAGGAATTAAAACAAAACACAGAAAAGCTAGTGTAAGTTTCCAACAAGGCAGTGCGTCATGGCCTACTTTTCTCTTTATCGATTTTAGGTTCACTGCTTTGGTTTGTGTGTTTTCTTTGCCTTTTGTTTTTCTTCTGTCCTGTTAAGAACAAGGAAGAAAACAGAAAGAAAGAAAGAAAAGAAGAAAAGAAAGAAAAAGAAAGAAAGAAAGAAAGAAAGAAAGAAAGAAAAGAAAGAAAGAAAGAAAGAAAAGAAAGAAAGAAGAAGAAAGAAAGAAAGAAAGAAAAGAAAGAAAGAAAGAAAGAAAGAAAAAAGAAAAGAAAGAAAGAAAGAAAGAAAGAAAAGAAGAAAGAAAAAAAAGAAAGAAGAAACAGAGAAAACAACAAACAAAATAGAAAGGAAGGAAGGAAGGAAGAAAGAAAGAAGAAAGAAAGAAAGAAAGAAAAGAAAGAAAGAAAGAAAAGAAAGAAGAAAGAAAGAAAGAGAAAAAACAGAAAAGAGAAAGAAAAAAGAAAGAAAGAAAGAAAGAAAGAAAGAAAGAAAGAAAGAAAGAAAGAAAGAAAAGAAAGAAAGAAAGAAAGAAAGAAAGAAAGAAAGAAAAAGAAAAGAAAGAAAGAAAGAAAGAGAAAGAAAGAAAAGAAAGAAAGAAAGAAAAGAAAAAAAAAGAAAAAAGAAAGAAAGAAAAGAAAGAAAGAAAGAAAGAAAGAAAGAAAGAAAGAAAGAAAGAAAAATAAAAACGATTTCAGAAAGGTTGCTTGCAAGATGTGAATGTAACTTAATCAGAGTACTTATGAGCTAATCATTGTAAGCAACTCTTTTCTGTTTCTGCTTCTGCTTCTGTTTCTGTCTGTCTGTCTGTCTGTCTGTCTGTTTGTCTCTCTGTCTCTCTCCCTGTCTCTCTCACTCTCTCTCTCTATCTCTCTCTGTCTGATCCGCCTCTCTCTCTCTCTCTCTCTTTCTCTCTCTCTCTCTCTCTCTCTCTCTCTCTCTCTCTCTCTCTCTCTCTCTCTCTCTCTCTCTCTCTCTCTCTCTCTCTCTCTCTCTCTCTCTCTCTCTCTCTCTCTCTCTCTCTCTCTCTCTCTCTCTCTCTCCTCCCAATGTAAACTGCTGACATGTATGTGCTTTGTCCCTGTTCCTGTAGTCTCTGACAGAAGTCCTGTTTAATGGGACTGTAATGCATGTGTTGGAAGAACAACAAGAAAGACGATGGGCTTTCTAGGTGGGGGTGAGGGGTAGGGTCTGCAGTCCTGCTTTGTGCAATGACGACTTGTAGCACAGAGCACAGTTCTGACAACGGACACAACCACTTCCATCCCACCTTCAAATGTAAGAAGATGGTGGGAAAGAATATTTGTATTTGTATTTTGTATTTTGTACCACTCTATGTCACAGCAGATTTCTCTGCGTGAAATTCGGGCTGCTCTCCCCGGGGAGAGCGCGTCGCCACAAGTGCAGCGCCTACCCATTTTTTTCTTTTTCCTGCATGCAACTGTATTTGTTTCCCTATCAGAGTTACTTTTTTCTACAGAATGTTGCCAGGGTCAACCCCTTTGTTGCCGTGGGTTCTTTTACGTGCGCTAAATAGTGATGTGTAACACGTGGGATTTCGGTTTATCGTCTCATCCGGAAGACTAGCGTCTAGACCACCACTCAGGTCTAATGGATGGGGCAAAAGTTTTGGGCCCAAACGGGGTACGAACCACCGCACACTCCGACCCGGACTTTTCGCTTTCTAGGCAAGGCGCGTTACCACCTAGACCACCGAATAGGAAAGTAATAGTAGGCATCCGTCAGTCTCGAGAGACTATGGAGTTGTGCTCTAAGCTTTAGAGCGCAAAGCCTAGGTGAGTAAATATGGAGGGCAAGCTGTTACCCAGGTAGCAGATCCCCCCCCCCCCCCCTCTCCACGTCGCTGGAATGATCCATTGGAAAGGCAATCGCTAATACGAATGGTTCCAGTACCGTCAAAGGAGCCGCCAGAACGTTGCCATACACAGCCCCGAACCACCCTGGGGACTCCAACTCCCCGATTTTTCCTCAGGGATGGTGTCTAAACACGACACCTGTGTGCATGCTGGTTTTTGTTGTTGTCATCCGCCCACTACCGGCACACAATGGCCTGTTCTCCCAAAAGGAGGAACGGGTTTTTCACGTCTGCGCAAGATGTTTAGCATTCGATTGTACACGGGCCTGGGTTTATAGTCTCCTCCACATGACTGACATTCAGTTCGAATTTTTCGTAAAGCTTAGAAGAAAGGGCGAGGCTGGGAATTGAATCCAGAACCTCGTGGTTGATTTGTTGCCAGTCGAACGTCTTAACCATCCTGCAACCTTCCTTCCTTAGAAGAATGACGTGTAGTATCACTACACCATAAGCACAAAAGTGTTTTTTCATTCTCATCCATGACAAGTTACATTTGCTCATGGAAGTGGAAATCCAGATGAAAAGATGTTGGTGGATCGGTGGTCTAGAGGTAACGCGCCTTGCCTAGAAAGCAAAAAAGTCCGGGTCGGAGTGTGCGGTGGTTCGAATCCCGTTTGGGCCCAAAAGTTTTCTCCAATCCATTAGACCATGAGTGGTGGTCTTGGTGCTAGTCTTTCGGGTGAGACGATAAACCGAGGTCCCGTGTGTTACACATCATTATTTAGCGCACGTAAAAGAACCCACGGCAACAAAGGGGTTGTCCCTCGCAAAATTCTGTAGAAAAAAGGCACTCTGACAGGGAAAACAAATACAGTTGCAGACAGGAAAAAAAATAATAGGTAGGCGCTGCACTTGTGGCGACGCGCTCTTCCCTAGGAGAGCTGCCCGAATTTCACACAGAGAAATCTGCTGTGACATAAAGTGGTATACAATGAATAAGAAATAAAATACAATAAAATAAAATAAAATAAAGTAAAATAAAATAAAATAAAATAAAATAAAATAAAGTAAAATAAAATAAAATAAAATAAAATAAAATAAGCCATTGCTTTGGAATCCTCCTCCCTTTCCACTTGATTCAGAATCTTTGGTTCTTTTAGGTTTGGGATGGATGAAGCTTGTTTATGTTTGGTTAGGTTTCATTGATCATTGACACCTGTGTTGAACATAAAACTCATGTGGCCACCAGAAATCATCTGGACTTGTTCTTTGTGTCGTTCGCTCTTGTTGTTGATGCTGTTGTTGATGCTGTTGTTGTTGTTGTCGTCAGCCTCCTTGTTGTTGATGTTCAACTGTTGTGACTATTAATTTTATTGCCTGTGCTTTTGTCGTTGTTTTTATTGTTGTTCGTGGTAAGATTAATGCAATAATTACTCCAGGTTTTAACTTTAGATTTTTAAAAGATCTAATAACTAACTGGTATAATAATAATAATAATAATATAATAATAATAATAATAATAATAATAATAATAATAATAATAATAAATAATAATAAATGGAATTTATATAGCGCTATATCTTGCAAAAACAAATCAAAGCGCTTGCATTCAACCAATTCTTGCACATGCAGCCAACAACAATTTAGATTTTTAACAAAGTCAATACACACACACCCACACCCACACACACACACATAGAGGTTAAACACTTTGGCAGGGTGGTGGATAGTTCGGCTGTTGAGAGCAGGGGCAGAAGATGAAACAGGATAGGAAAGTCTTAGCTTTGAAACAAGTGTGTCTTGAGGCTGGATTTAAATGTGTCATAGGTAGGCTTTTTACGAAGGGAGAGAGGGAGATCGTTCCAGATCACTGGACCAGAAACAGAGAAAGCACGACGGCCGATGGTGGATTGATTGAATCTAGGTATTTGTAAGCGCAGGGTATCTGCGGCAGAGCGGAGGGAACGAGAAGGAGTGTAAGGGTAAAGACATTCACAGAGGTAGGAGGGTGCTGTTTTGTGAAGACATTTATAACAGAGAGTACTGATCTTATAGTTTACTCTCTGTGGCACAGGCAGCCAGTGGAGAGATTGCAAGAGAGGAGTAATGTGCTCAGATTTTTTCTTTCTGAGGACCAGTCGAGCTGCAGAGTTTTGTATACGTTGAAGGGAGTGGATAGATGATGCTGGTAGACCAGCCAAAAGAGAATTGCAATAGTCGAGACGTGAAAGAATCAGAGACGTATACCTTCCTTGCCTTCACACCGGTTTTATCAGCATTTCAACAACGGCAACAAACATAACAACAAGAACAACAACATCAACAACATCAAAATGACCCCCCCCCCCCCCTAAAAAAACCCAGCTTCATTTCAAATAACAACTGAAAACTCTCGCACGGAACTCGCTCTGTAAAGAAGGAACCACACAAACAAACAAACAATAAAAACCAAAACACAGATAATTAAAACCTTCACTTAAAAGGCCAAAAAAGAAGGAGCAAGTTAGCAGCAGTACAGTAAGTGGTAGGAATCGTTTGGCTAGGCCAGGCAGCGACAAGCCAGCCAGCCAGCTTTCTCTTTTCCGGGCCGCACCCACCACTTATCTGTCAAAGGTCCGTTGGCTAGGTAGGGTAGGCCTCACTGCTTTACATACAGGCTGGTTGAGAGAGAGAGAGATTCTGTGTGGCTGAGGGTCTAGTCTACAGATAGATAGAGACACAGCGTACAGATAGGGGGCAGGCAGACCGTTAGCACTGAGAGCTAACCTAAGATCGCTGCTGCAGTGCACAGAAGTGGTTAGCACTGTTGTTGTCCACGCGGCGGAGAGGCAAGGTAATAGAGAGATAGCTAACTCACCTACCTACCTACCTACCTACCTACCTACCTACCTACCTATACTGCAGGCTTTAATCATCTGAGAGCGTTCGTTGTATTGCCGACAGGGTCTTTTTTTTTTCTCTCACCTCCCTTCAATTTGGCAGCGGAGGAGTGCGCTTGGAGGAGTTTGAGGTAGGTCATTAGGTTATAGAGGGGGATTTGATTGTGGTGTGGTGTGGTGTGGTGTGGTGTGTGTGTGTGTGCGTGTGTGTGTGTGTGTGTGTGCGTGTGTGTGTGTGTGCGTGCGTGCGTGTGTGTGTGTGCGTGTGTGTGTGTGTGTTGTGACGATGGTTATAATGTTGAATAAGGAGAAGCATAAGTAAAAAAAAACAAAAAAAACAATAAAATGAAGATAACCACAACAAAACAAAAAAACAAACCGATGAATAGTGTGGGTCTTACTTTGTAGATGAGTATAATTATCATAGGACTGAAAGAACAAAAGAAATGGGGTTGAAGTAAACAAGTAGCGTTGGATGCACAAGTAATTATGTCATATCATCTAATGAAGAAAATAAATAATTACATAAAGAAATAAGAATTGATAAACAGGGTTGAAAGAGCATAAAGTGAAGAGGAAATCAATTTAAGAACAAGCCAAAAAAAAAGCCTGAAAAAACGGGTAGATGATAATTATGTCATTTTAATGTGGGAGGGGGGTCAAGGGACCACAGAAGTAGATCTCCTGAAAATGGGTTTGCGAAAATGCCATTCATGAGATGGATAGATGTACAGTGGGCTACATTGATGTGATATATTTCAACATCCTGTCTGTCATGGAGATGCTATTGTATGTGAAGTATGACACTATCCATATCTTACACTACATGCAGAACCAAAAAAATGTCACTTAACTCATTACTTCTTCTGCACACACAAAAAATCTACTCGAAAAACTACTATATCTGCGACCAAGAAAAGTGTTTCTGTGTTTGTTTGTTTTTTTAAAAAAACATAATGTTTGTATTCAATACAAAATTAAAATGTCAAGAACTTAAACAGCTCATAGCAAGGAGATGGCATTTTAACTTTTTACCATTATTTTATTTTCTTTCTCTTTTTTAGGAAAAAGTAGTGAGGAAAGACAGGTGCAGGTACCAACTCCTCAATCATTTTGAAAATGACTTATCAAAGATTCAAAACAAAAAAAATGAAATAAAAATACATTCTAGGGAATAATGTCTTTCAGTGGCTGCATTGTAGGCATTTCTGTGTAAAAACCACGCCTTTGGCCTGACCTGACTCGGGTTTCGGCTCCTGGATGAGCCCTCATCAGAGGTCCCGGCGGTGATTGAAACTCCACCTGCTGTGGTACCTTACAGCAAGACACATTTCAAAATTTAAAAGTGTCAATTGCATTCAAAGGAATATTTACTATTCCTGTGGCCTTTTGGAGCTGCCCTCAAAAGACGATGATAAAAAGAGAAAGAAAATATACTTAGAATATATGTTGGAAAAAAAATGAATAAGACAAAATAAGTACCTAGTGAATCTTTGTGCCTTAAGTTTGGGGATCCTATTAAAGGATACAAGGGAGGTCATAAAGTTTGTATCCAGCCAAGTGGTCAATCCTAGCTGGATAATAATCCAAACATTGCAATATTGTTTTATTTTCTTTGAATTTTTTTTTCAAAAATTGGTCGTAGACTTATATGTGGTTTTTTTCCTTTAGATGTTGTTTTGTGTTTTGTGTGGGGCTTTTGTTGGCCTTTTTTTTGGTTTTTTGGTTGTTTTCTTTGTTTGGGGCTTGTTTTTTTCTGCTGTGTACTTTGCAAAACTATATTTGCTTTCCTTTCGACCTACGTATCTACCGAAACCACAGAAACATAGCGTAATCCGGAGTAAGTTATGAGTCTGAGATAATTATGTTTGCCTCCACAGTGGCTGCTTGAGCGCTGGACATAGAAGCAGATAATTATGTAACGTAACCACAGCACTGCCGATAGAGAAGCAGGCGATAACGGGTCTAATTGCAGCTGTTTACAGGGCTCCCTCATTAAAGCAACATTACTCATTGCCACGGACTTTCACGGCTCTCTAAGTTTGGTACAACGTTGGTATTTTTGTGGTAACGCTTGGACATGTTTTGCTGTTTTGAGAGGAAAAGTTGGCAGACATTGCAGTAGTATAGTAGTAGTAGTAGTAGTAGTAGTAGTAGTAGTAGTAGTAGTAGTAGTAGTAGTAGTAGTAGTAGTATAGTGGTAGCAGCAACAGCAGCAGCAGCAGCAGCAGCAACAGTAGTAGTAGTAGTAGTAGTAGTAGTAGTAGTAGTAGTAGTAGTAGTAGTAGTAGTAGTAGTAGTAGCAGTAGTAGTAGTAGTAGTAGTAGATAGTAGTAGTAGTAGTAGTAGTAGTAGTAGTAGTAGTAGTAGTAGTAGTATAGTAGTAGTAGTAGTAGTAGTAGTAGTAGTAGAAGGAGGAGGAGGAGGAAGAAGATAATGATTGTTATTGATATTGTTGCTAATGCTCGTTCGCTTATTTTGCTTATTTCCATAATTATATTGAAACACTCAGTATTAATGCAGAACCTAGTGATTGCAGTAATTGTAGACTAGTAGTTAAGAGTTGCTGTGGAGGTGGTGTGTTGGAGGATGGTGCTGGGTTTTGCATAGCGCTATCCATGATGGGGGACAGGAGAGCTCAGCGGTGAGAGACCACTCATGTTCCCCCAGCCACGCGTTAATTCAGCAGCATTGAGTGTGGTTACCAAGTGGATGGGTGACCGTTTGTACGCCTTGGCTTCAGTACAGTCCCCCATTTCACCCAGCTGTCAATGGGTACCTGCCTTCTTTAGGGTCAGAGAAAGTAAAGCAGCGAGGGAGAGGAGATGGGCGCCGCCCTCAATATGCTGGCCCCTAGGGATGCTAAGGTCTCTGACACCTCGCTCCCCCACAGCAGCATAAGTTATGGGACACCTTTACCTTTACCTTTTAACAAAGGACATGGCATCATGCCAGTGGAAATTCTCCATACACAAAGACAGGAACTACATATTGCGCACATGTGAAAAACCCGTTCCGCCTTTCAAAAGAATAGGTAAATTCGTGCCGGTGTGAACGGATGACAACATTTCGAAAACACGTGCACACAGGTGTCGTGTTCAGACACTGTCCCCGGAGTTGGAGTGTGGCTACCTGAATGGTAGGGAAACAAAACGGTCGCTTACGCAAAAATCTCACCTTTGATGAACAAAGGAGTTCTAGCCAAGGAACAGAAAAGCAAACAAAAGCAAACCCTATTCGTTCCGATTTCCTGAGTCAAGATGTACAACTTTTTGTAGCCAATTTAACGAGATAGAAATGTCTGTCAACGGCTTCAGAGAAAAACTTTTTTTCTATTATGCAAACTGTGTGTGTGTGTGTGGGTGTGTGTGTATGTGTGTGTGTGTGTGTGTGTGTGTGTGTGTGTGTGTGTGTGTGTGTGTGTGTGTGTGTGTGTGTGTGTGTGTGTGTGTGTGTGTGTGTGTGTGTGTGTGTGTGTGTGCATGTGTGTGTGTGTGAGTACGTGTGTGTATGTGTGTGTGTAGGTATGTGTGTGTAAGATGTGTGTGTGTGTGCGCGCGTGCATGCGCGCGTGCGTGCGTGCATGCGTGAGTGTGTATGTGTGTGTGTGTGTGTGTGTGCGTGCGCGCACGCGCGTGTATGTGTGTGTGTGTCTGTGTGTTAATCACAGGCTCTTTTTCTCTAACACAGCAGCAATCATAGCCTGTGATCATTTTCATGAGCTTCTAATTCCGTCTCGGAATATTCCTAGCCAGCTAGAATCAGCTAGATAATGCACAGGGACAAAGCCCTTCAAAAGGCTCTCCATTACTGCAAAATAAAAGTATATTTCCAGCTTGGTATTGTTCCTGTGTAAGGTTGTTGTAGCTGTTGTTGTTGTTGTTGTTGTTGATGATGATAATGATGGTTTTTGCTTTCTGTTTTTTTGTGTTTCAACCATTGTTGTTACTAGTGGTTGTGGTGGTTGCTAGTTTTGGTTTATTTGTTTGTTTGTTTGTTTCGTGGTTTATTTGTGTTTGTTTATTTCAAGGTCTCTTGTTTTATTTTGTAGAGGACTCTATTCGTCCCTTTGTTTTGCTTGTGTTTGCTTGTGTGTATGCTTGTTTGTACGTTTGTTTCCTTGTGTGTATGTTTGCTTGAGAGTTCATTTGCTTATGTGTTTGTTTGCTCGCTATAGCTTATTTGTCCCCAGCTTTCTCCCCTTTCCCAATCGATGTAAAATGATGAAATGGTTTTAGATAGATTTAGAAACTGCTGAAAATAGCCACAGACTAACACATATCTTTTTCATGATCTAATTTGGCACAAGCGAGCAGAGCATTTCTTTTCAAACCCTTGGTTTTCTGAGTCTGTTCATGGGGACTCTTTAGTCATGGGAGAGGAGGATAGCTTGCAGACGATGCCTGATTATTTGATGATATGTCTGCATCACGTATGGATAGTGATATAAACACAAAGTAGTACAACACAACGACACAACAACATGTCAGTTCATTGTTCTCCTTCTTTCCTTGGTTTTCCTGATTTTTGTGTACGTTCTTCTTAACATTCTTCTATCTTTCTTCTTCTTCTTAATTCTACTCTTCTTCTTCTTCTTCTCTTCTTTTCTCATTTCTGTCTTCTTCTTCTTCTTCTCTTCTCTTCTTCTTCGCATTCTCTTCTTCGCATTCTTCTTCTTCTTCTTCGCATTCTTCTTCTTCGCATTCTTCTCTTCTTCTTCGCATTCTTGCATTCTCCTTTGCATTCTTCTTTGC
>CM060329.1:853770-863770 GCA_030674155.1 Stramonita haemastoma
GCCATCGTGTACCGGTTGGGAAGAGATAACAAGATTGACAAAACTGCATACACACGAGGACTGGTTGTAAAAATTAAAAAAAAGCACATGAGTGCTTATTCCATTATCTTCGATATAAAAGATTAAATATAAATAAATAAAAAAAATTTAGTAAATAAATAACACAGAAAGGGAGACAGAGACACTCAGAGACAGACACAGAAAGGGAGACAGAGACACACCAAAACACAGACACAGAAAGGGAGACAGAGACACACCAAAACACAGACACAGAAAGGGAGACAGAGACACACCATAACACAGACACAGAAAGGGAGACAGAGACACACCATAACACAGACACAGAAAGGGAGACAGAGACACACCAAAACACAGACACAGAAAGGGAGACAGAGACACACCAAAACACAGACACAGAAAGGGAGACAGAGACACACCATAACACAGACACAGAAAGGGAGACAGAGACACACCATAACACAGACACAGAAAGGGAGACAGAGACACACCAAAACACAGACACAGAAAGGGAGACAGAGACACACCAAAACACAGACACAGAAAGGGAGACAGAGACACACCAAAACACAGACACAGAAAGGGAGACAGAGACACACCATAACACAGACACAGAAAGGGAGACAGAGACACACAGAGACAGACACAGAAAGGGAGACAGATAAGAAAAGAGACAGACTTACGTCGACACGGACGACGTCAAACTGATAGGAGCTGACATTAGCAGCCTAGACAGTCTGATGTTTTGTGCTTATCAATTTGGAGATCGGGGAATAGGGTGTGCTTAGTTTCCAGAGGCTATATGCGTAGCAGTGCTAATCAATATCGTTAGTTAGCGATACCTTTCCTGATGGTATGAAGATTTTCGAAGACAAGGAAGATTTTTAGCCACAGACAATGAATCATCCATGAAGATTTTCGAAGACTAGGAAGATTTTTAGCCACAGAAAATAGACCATCACCTGTTTTAGTCTGAGAAAGGATCTTTGACGTTGAACTGCGTGGTCAGTTGTCTTTGTGGTTGGTGTGACTGGTAGGGAAAGGTAAAGGTGTCCCATAACCTGTGTGGTCGTAGGGCAACGAGGTATCATAGACCTCAGCTTCTCCAGGGGCCAGCATGTGGAGGGCGGCAGCCATCTCCTCTCCTTCGCTGCTTTATATAACTTCCTTGACCCTAAAGAGGGCAGGTACCCATTTACAGCTAGGTGAACTGGGGGACTGTACTGATGCCAAGGTGCGCAAACGGTCCCCCATCCACTTGGTAACCACGCTCGATGTTGCTGAACCGTCGTTTACTGGGTTTATTTACTGTTGTCCATTGTGATTGTCTTTTTTCCTCTTCTTTTCCTTTCTTTTCTTTTCTTCTTCATGTCCTTGGTATTTTTCTTTTTTTTCTCTCTGCGAGATGTCATGTGCTCTTTCAGTATAAATGGCATCATCGTCTTCTGGAATTCCTGTGCTACGAAATTCTCTCTCCTCTCTCTCTCATCTCATCTCTCTCTCTCTCTCTCTCTCTCTCTCTCTTCTCTCTCTCTCTCTCTCTCTCTCTCTCTCTCTCTCTCTCTCTCTCTCTCTCTCTCTCTCTCCTCTCTCTCTCTCTCTCTCTCTCTCTCTCTCTCTCTCTCTCTCTCTCTCTCTTCTCTTCCTTCTGTCTTCTGTCTTGTCTGTCTGTCTGTCTGTCTGTCTGTCTGTCTGTCTGTCTGTCTGTCTTCTGTCTTCTCTCTCTCTTCTCTCTCTCTCTCTCTCTCTCTCTCTCTTCTCTCTCTCTCTCTCCTCTCTCTCTCTCTCTTTATTTTTTTTGTCTTTCCAGTCTATTCTCCTACCTTTTCCCGCCTACAAATCTGACAATCGACATTTAACAGAAAACTTCTTAAGACGTTATATGACATTTAGCCCGCATAGTTTTGTTCTGGTGACCAGTAGTGAAACCGTAAACACTGGGATGGGCGCATGATGTTCATGCCATAGTGTTAATTGCTCATTATGGTGTTTATATGTATTTTTCCTCTGTAGGAAGGCCGGGGGCCTGTCAGCTTAAACAGCATCCCCACTTTCTAGACATTCTGTGCCAGGAATTCCCTCTTTTCCATCCCTCTCTTCGTTTCTGCCTTGTTCTTTTTCTGTCTGTCACCACCACCTTCTTGTCTATTTTCTGCCTTCTTGGTCCATTGTCCTGCCCTTTTCTAATCACAAAGACTTACAGCAATGCTCTCACACGCTTAAGCCCAATACGCTGGGCATGACTTGTCAGGGGCTTTGCGGACACATAACGCATTGTCGCTCATATGCCAAATAACATCTCCTCCTCCTCCTCCTCCTCTTCCTTCTTCTTCTTCTTGTTCTTGTTCTTGTTCTTCTTCTTCTTCTTCTTCTTCTTCTTCTTCTTCTTCTTCTTCTTCTTTCTTCTTCTTCTTCTTCTTCTTCTTCTTCTTCTTCTTTTGCAATTCTTCTTCTTTGCAATTCTTCTTCTTTGCAATTCTTCTTCTTTGCAATTCTTCTTCTTTGCAATTCTTCTTCTTTGCAATTCTTCTTCTTTGCACTTCTTCTTCTTTGCAATTCTTCTTCTTCTTTGCAATTCTTCTTCTTTGCTATTCTTCTTCTTTGCAATTCTTCTTCTTTGCAATTCTTCTTATTGGCAATTCTTCTTCTTTGCAATTCTTCTTATTATTATTCTTATTTGCATGCAATTCTTTGCCTTTGCAATTCTTCTTCTTCTTCTTTGCCTACTTCTTTGCATTCCTCTTCATGATTGTGGTCTCCTTATGTCATCATTATTACCCTGCCATCATTGTTATCGTTAACAAAACAAAAGGGAGGCGGATGAAGAGAAGAGGCCGTTATTGTGATAACAGCACCCCCCTCAGCTGACAACCTCCACTATGGAGGGATTGACATACGTAGACACAGGGTTTTTTGTTGTTTTTTACAAGAGCAGTCTGAAGCTACACTGAAAGTGTTGGAATGTGTTTACGAGACCCTTGCAAATCGCCGGTATTTCATCGACGTTTATTTGAAAGCAGGACAGCAGCATTTGGGGCGGGATAGCTCAGTGGTCAGAACGCTTGCTCTCCCCCAGTCAAGTTAAGCAGCGTCGAGCGTGGTTACCAGTTGGATGGGTGACCGTTTGCGCGCCTTGGTCTCAATACAGGTCCCCCAGTTAACCCAGCGGTAAATGGATACCCGCCCTCTTTAGGGTCAGGGAAGGTAGAGCAGCGAGGGAGAGGAGATGGGCGCCGCCCTCAACATGCTGGCCCCTGGAGAAGCTGAGGTCTCTGACATCTCGCTCCCCTATGACCACAACCACGACCACCGTTACCTCTACAGTAACACAACACAGGCAATACTCTTGTGTTCAGTTCTCCAAAGAATCATCCTATTTGTGGTCGTGAAGTAGCTGAAGTGTCATTGGAATTGTCTGTAAAAGAAATGTCCAGTTGTGTCATTACCTTAGCAGTGTCAGAAGGTTCGGAACACGACTGAACACCAGTTTGATTGCTTCTCTCAGTCAACACTTATCGGCTTATAGCCATGATGACCGGTTTCTTTCTGCTTCTTTGCTGAATCGCGCAAAGATTTGGTGGTTAAACGGTTTTTGACTTTCAGTGGATCGAAAACGCAAGCTTTCTTGTCGGAGGTAATGTCATTAGAAGTGATTTGAAAAGTCTTAGAAAATCAGAAAGATAAAACTGTATTAAGAACCGCTGAATTCTTTTAGAAAGAAGAACCTAAAACAAGATCTTTTATTCTTCAAGTAACATGTAAAGATAACTTATTTTTGCTTTTCACTGTTAATATTCTATTATACGCGTGCACGCGCGCGCGCACACACACATACACACACATGGAAAAAAAAACTACTATACACTGCTTCCAACCATTCTACTCTAAAATAACACAATACATCAAACAGATGAAGAAACGCATCACTTACTCTTGAGAAAAAACCAAAATAACCAAACTCAAAACAAAAACAAAAAACTCGCAATAGTAATATTTCTCCCAAGACCCCCCCTCCCCCCTCTCTCTCTCTCTCTCTCTCTCTCTCTCTCTCTCTCTCTCTCTCTCTCTCTCTCTCTCTCTCTCTCTCTCTCTCTCTCTCTCTCTCTCTCTCTCTCTCTCTCTCTCTCTCTCTCTCTCCTTCGGATGAGACTTTAAACCGAGGTCCCGTGTGCGAACGCACGCAGAACATCTTGCGCACACGTTAAATCCTGTTCCGCTTTTTGTAAGAGTAGGCCATCGTGTGCCGGTAGGAACAGATGACACTATTTACAAAACTGCATACACACGGGGACCAGATGAAAAAAAGCACATGATTGCTTATTCTGTTATCCTCGATATAAAAGAATAAATAAATGAATAAAATAAATAAATAAATAAATCAATCAATCAATCAATCTCTGTTTCGCTATGCCTGACGTCATCAAAGGGTGTGAATTACCTTTCCTCTTTAACATTCTTCTCTGGGAGAGGGGTCATTAAAATCATCATTTCATTCTGAAGAGAGGCGATAGTGTTGATTGTTGACAGTTGATCTTTCTGTCACCGCTCACCGCCTGCTTTATCTGTCTGTCTTGTTGTTGCTGTTGTTGTTGTTGTTGTTGTTGTTGTTGTTGTTGTTGCTGCTGCTGTTGTTGTTGTTGTTGTTGCCCACACAGAATAGCTTGGTGGCTACAGTGTTGGGGCATTGTGCTTACGATCTTATGGCCCGGGTTCGAACCCAGGTTTGAGCCAATACCGAGACGCCCGTTCAAGAATATGTTCCCCCCTGGAGTTAATATCAGTGCCAACTCCACTGTTCTCGACAGTCCTTCAGATGAGACTCAAACAAGAAAACCGAGGTTCCTTGTGCGAACGAAGGCAGAGCATCTTTATGGATCTGTTCAAACATGCTGCTTTTTGGAACACTAGGTTGTGTGTGCCGATGGGAACGGAAGACGGAATTTGACAAAACTGCATATAAGCGGGGACTGAATGTTAAAAACAACACCTGATAGCTTATTCCAATAGAAACTGTTGCAAATGTGTAATATCTTCAGTTTCACTTTAGACGGATGTCTTATTACTTATTGTTACTATAATCATGTTATTATTATGTCCTATTATTTATCATGTGTCTGGTGACTTATTATGTCATATCAAATGTGTGATTTGCGAGGTAGATGTCACAGGACCAGTCCAGCAAAAGCACTGCTGTGTACGCGTGGTGATGGCGGGGCCTGAGAACTGCAGGATCACCGACAAGTCCTTTGCCTCCTTGTCTGAACTGACACATCCACTAACGGACACATTTTGCCAAGTATGGCATGACCCCAGAAATGGCAGAAAAACTGAAGTCTCTATGGCAGAAAAGCTGAAGTCTCTGACGCCTCGCTCCCCTACCACCACACAGGTTATGGGACACCTTGACCTTGACTATGACCTGACCCCCATATCATCCTAATTCTGACAGCTGCACGTACCTCTCAGAAGGAGAGAGATCACATACAAGTCAGCTAGATTTCCACCAAAATCGTTGTTTTGCTGCGTTTATTGAGGCGTGATAACTTGCCTCTGAATAAATAGCCTGATCTATCCAAACCAACAAATGAAAAACACTCTCTGCACATAATGTGTCAAACGATGATTTGAAGATCTGTCTGATTTCATGTTGGTCCGTCCTGTTCTAAATGTGCTACTCTTTGTCTAAAAAAGTTCTTTTTTAAGCTTTACCACTATATTTCTATCGTTTTCCTATCAGAATTTAAGTAACTGTTATTGTGTAATAACATGAGAGAGAACTCCATTTTTCAAAGTCGCTATGTTCATTATAGAATCATTGAAACTACACAAGAAAACAAAAATTATCCCCGCCTCCTAGTTAAGAATTGTTACGATTACAGTCTCTGAAATTAATATGAGCATTTATGTTCGTAGGGGTATGCTCATACTGTACTAAAAGTGTGTTGTTGTGTAGCTTAATTGCTCCTAATGTACCATAGTATATACAGGTATAATTATCTCCTGTTCAGAGTCTGTTGTCGTGTAGCCTAATTGCTTATAATGAGACATACTAGATACTTGTATAATTATCTCCTGTTTATATGGACCAGATGGCCTGCGACCTCTGTGTGTGTGTTTATTTATTTATTTATTTATTTATTCTTTTATATCGAGGATAATGGAATAAGCACTCATGTGCTTTTTTACACCCAGTCCCCGTGTGTTTGCAGCTTTTTAATCTTGTCATCTGTTCCCACCGGCACACAATGGCCTACTCTTACGAAAAGCAGAACACGGTTTAACGTGTGCGCAAGATGTTGTGCGTGCGTTCGCACACGGGGCCTCGGTTTATGGTCTCATCCGTAGGACTTTTGGGGAGAGTGGAGTCAGCACTGGTGGGTGGGTGTGTGTGTGTGTGTGTGTGTGTGTGTGTGTGTGTGTGTGTGTGTGTGTGTGTGTGTGTGTGTGTGTGTGTGTGTGTGTGTGTTGTGTGTGATCTAAACATTCATGTTGGTCTTCAATTTGACGTCTGTTCACATAAAAGTGATATTAGACAATATCAGAGAGATTTTTTAAACGTTTGATATGTTAGAGGATCATGTAATTATGGGCAGGCCAAAGTGTTTTATCAGTTCTGGTACTGACATGACCGGCTACCCTCTTGCCACAATGTCTTTTGTTAGCAATGACAATAAACACTTTCTGTGTACAGTGCCCTCTCTGTCTCTGTCTCTGTCTCTGTCTCTGTCTCTCTCTCTCTCTCTCTCTCTCTCTCTCCTCTCTCTCTCTCTCTCTCTCTCTCTCTCTCTCTCTCTCTCTCTCTCTCTCTCTCTCTCTCTCTCTCTCTCTCTCTCGATCTCGAGTAAAGGAACTAATATTGACGGCTCACAAAGGGAAAAAAGTGCACTTTTGCGAGTACCGCTACAAACACAACACATACATACACTACACTACCCTACACTACACACACGCGCGCGCGCGCACACACGCACACACACACACACACCCCTTACACACACACACATACATACACACACAGTCACACAGTCACACAAACACACACAGAGGAAACAAGAGTTGATGACTTTTCTGAAAGCAAAGACAGAGGCAGTGCCTTGTGCGTTTGGCGTTCCAATGTCCTCTCTCTCTCTTCTCTCTCTCTCTCTCTCTCTCTCTCTCTCTCTCTCTCTCTCTCTCCTCTCTCCTCTCTCTCCTCTCTCTCTCTCTCCTCTCTCTCTCTCTCTCTCTCTCCCCTCTCTCTCTCTCCTCTCTCTTCTCCTCCCCTCCCTCCTCTCCCCTCCCTCTCCTCCCTCTCTCTCCCTCCCTCCCCCTCTCTCCCTCCTCCTCTCTCTCTCCCCCATCCCCTCTCCCCCCTCTCTCTCTCCCTTAGATCTGTAAGCAGAAAGAGGGTGAGCTTCGAGCAGAACTCTCCCTGGCAAAAGAGCGGAGTGATCGATACATTGCCGTCTCTCTCGCCGTCACAGTCAAGGGGGATTTAACAAACGAGAGAAGAGAGTGAGAGAGAGCGGAGAGAAGAGAGAAGAGAGAGAGAAGAGAGGAGAGAGAGAGAGGGAGTGTGTGTGTGTGTGTGTGTGTGTGTGTGTGTGTGTGTGTGTGTGTGTGTGTGTGTGTGTGTGTGTGTGTGTGTCGTGTGTGTGTGTGTGTGTGTGTGTGTGTGTGTGTGTGTGTGTGTGTGTGTGTGTGTGTGTGTGTGTGTGTGTGTGTGTGTGTGTGCGCAGAGGGGGTAGGGGCAGAGGGGGGTGAAGCGCTCTGCAGCCTTCAGTCAGATCCTCCTTTTCTGTGCTTGTCCTCGTCTTGTCAGGTGTTCCTTCACCTTTGTCGTGCCGGTTTGGTGTTTCTTTCTTTCTCTCTCTCTGTAGCTCTTCCCTTCCTCTCACTGTCTCTTACAGGTAAGTGCTGAGGGTTGCAAGGGGAGGGGGAGGGGGGAGGGAGTGGAATCAATACTGAGAGAGTCACTTGAACGGTGCTATAATTATAAAGTTGTGTGCATAGGTTTGTAAGTTGATGTTGTTTACACGGGTTGTGTCACTAAAGAGAGTCACTTGAACGGTGCTATATTTATAAAGTTGTGTGCATAGGTTTTTCAGTTGATGTTGTTTACACGGGTGTGTTTAGAGTTTTAGGGGTGAGGTGGGGGAAGGGGGGAGGATGTTGAAGGAGGGGGGAGCTAGGGGATGGTGATGGTGACGGTTAGGATGGTGGTGGGGGGTAGAGAAGGTTAAGATTAAAGGTTTGAGGTTGATTTGTTTTAGGTAAAGAGATGTGATTAGTGATGGAAGCAATGTTGTGTGTGTTGTTGGAGACAGAGAATGGTGTTTACCACTACTGAAGATGACAGCAAAACTAAGGGGACTTTTCCAGGCACAAGTCTTCTCAGATTTGTTCTGTGGTGTTTTCTGTTGTTGCTCTTTATTGGTTTCGAAAAGGATTGTGTTTGCAATATGCCTACAGGTAAAAATTGTTTGTTTGTTTGTTGTTGTTTTTTTGGGGGTGGGGTGGGGGTGAAGGATATTTTTGCATTTATTTCTTCTGAGAGTTGATGCGAGGTAATTTGCACCGTCATCACCACACATACACACACATATATATACATACACACACACACACACACACACACACACACACACACACACACACACACACACACACACACACACACACACACACACAACACACACACTAACTCTCTCAAGGAGAAAAATAAGAGAAACGACATGTGAAATGTACCACCATTTTGTTAGTAGAACTAAAAGCATTCTGTTTTCATCACCTGGAATGATGAGTCAGTTGGTTAGCAATGCGTAACTGAGGCCTAACGACATGCAAACAAACCTTTACAGTGAGTAAAAGAAGAAACAGAGAGCGCGTCAACTTGCGAAATGTTAAATTGAAGTGGCTTCCGAGAGTTGCCATTTGTCAAGAATATGGTCTAGTATCTTCTGTTTCAACAATTGCTCAAGAAGGAAGGTGGCAGAACAAACGGTCACCTGCCTAACATGTCAACTGCAAGGCTCTGAGTTTGATTCCAAGCCTTGCCCTTTTCTCCTAGTTTGACGAAAAAAATCGAACTGAATGTCAGTCCTTCGTATGAGACTATAAACCGAGGTTCTGTGTGTGAAACCATGCAAAACATCTTGCGTACGTACACGTTAAAGATTCGTTCTACTTTTGGAAGAGTAAGCCATTTTGCGCCGGTAGGAATGGATGACAAAATGCAAAATAACACGCCATGCACACATGTGTCGTGTTTAAGCACCATCCCCGAAGTTGAAACGCGACTACCTAAATGGTTGGGGGAAAAAACGGTCGTATACACAAACATCTCACCATTGATAAACTTCGAAGCCCTAGCCAAGGAGCGAGGGGGTGGGGGCGTGGGGGGGTGCTGAACGAATTCATGTTGCATCACATCAAAGTGTCCCAAAATCAAACGACAAAGCACTGCTGCTTCTGATAGCATTCAGTTCAACAACCGACAAGAACTTGCCGCACTAAGACAGAGTCGAGTTCTCTGCGTGTACACTCCAAACTTCTAGCTTGAGTTCATTTTACGAATATTGATAAATGATACACACAAACGGACTGTCAAAGGAGCCAAAAAGAATCAACTCAAAATGTGCATATAGCCCTCTAGATATATGTGTCTATATTTTTTCTATATTTGTTTTGTGTAATATCACTTATATGCGAACAGACGTAAAATTGAAGACCGACATTTCTATATTTCCTGTGTATCTCTGAGCAAGCAAAGAAACCATCTTCACCATTTTCTATAAAAAACAACAACAAAAAACCTCAAAAACCAAACAAACAAAAGGAAACCCAAGCTGTTTAACTCCAAAAATATCACTATGCATTATTTTATTTCACACACAATTATTTGGTTGGAGTAATTACCTTTTCAATTGATTGATTGACACAATGACTGATTTATAAAGAAGTGATGATGTTAATCATTGTTTCAGAACTTGTATTTATATAG
>CM060329.1:876270-881270 GCA_030674155.1 Stramonita haemastoma
ACAGATGTACATAATGCAAATAAGCACGATGCTCTGAAGGGAAATACTCTATGATGACCTAACCTGAGGTTACTCCTATGTCAGAGAACGGTGAATCCAGTAAATTCATGAACTGATTTATTTTGTCAAAAATTCTTTTTTGACCCTAGGTCTCCAGATTTATTCACGTACGTCACTGGCATACGCAAACATCTAGGGGGGAGTGGGGTGGATTTTCTGATCAAAATCTAAGCAAAATTGCATTTTGTAACAGTTATACATGTCACATATTGTCCAAATTACAGCGGAAATGGAAATCTGAAAACACGAGCCAGAAAACGAGATATGTGCACAACATTTGATGTCGTTTCATCGTCCAAGACTAAGACAATTCAGCTGCTGTTTTCACAGTCATAAGGTCAACAGTTCTGGCCTTGTACAAACCCACATCTTTGAACTCGTGCTTGCTACTAGAGACAGAATAGTGAAGACGTCGGTTAACTTTTAGCAAAACCTGTATTTTTAAGAGCAGGAAACCTGTGTAACAACTAAGCATTAATGCAAAACCAGATGACTATCACGAAAAAATGGACAAGTCGAGAAATTCTTTATATATAATATATATATATATATATATATATATATATATATATATATAATATATATATATATATATATATATATATATATATATATATATATATATATATATATATATATAATATATATAAAGACATATGATCACTATTATTTACGTAGTGTATGCACGCACTCACACACGCACGTATAAATGCATGCACGCTCGCATACACACACGCCCCCCCCTCCCCCCCCCATTCACACACAAGCACACACAAGCACACACAAACACACACACACACAACATCCACACACACAAACACACACAAACACACACAAACACATACAAACATACAAGCACACACACAAGCACACACACAAGCACACACACAAGCACACATACATACATACATACATACATACATACATACATACATACATACATACATACATACATACATACATACATACATACATACATACATACATACATACATACATACATACATACATACATACATACATAAATACACATACACATACACATACACTAGCACACACACACACACCACACACACACACACACACACACACACACACACACACACACACACACACAAGCACACACACACACACACACACAAGTACACACACACACACAAGCACACACACACACACACACACACACACACACACAAACAAACACACACACACACACCATCCACCCCCCCCCCCCCCCACACACACACACACACACACGCATAACATCACGAACAACAACAAAAGCCTTGGCTAAGCTAACTCCCATACATCCAGTTCGTTCCATCGATTTCTTTCAACCGCAGCCTGTGCCAAGATACCAACATAGCACAGTGATTAGCGCCTGAGAGAGCTGACCTGGGTACTCAGGGCTCTATTCACCTTAAATAGACATTAGACATCATCATCATTGTGCCTCCTGTTTTTAGGACGAGCTCGGTTGATTTGCTCCCCCAGCTGGGTGAGAGTAGAAATAGTCAGGTCATGACTGCAGTATGTTACTGTGTTTGTTTCTGGGTTTTTTTACCGCCACAGAGAAAAAGGGAGTGTGCTTTAAAACATCCCTGGTTGTACTTTTTTTTTTACTATGTGGACTGTTTAAAATGAGTTGTGGACACAAAAAATAACAACAACAAAAGGTATGGGTAAGATTGTTATCTAATATTGTATTTTTGAAAAAAAGGAAATTGGCAATTCTAAGAAAAACACAGACAACAAATTTTACTTTCACAAAAAACAGCATCCGCAACAATAACAAAAACAACAACAGTAATAACAACAGCAAACTGTTACAAGCAAAAAATAGACATATATAAGAAAATGTTTATAACCACACATTCTACAAAAAGGAACACCTTAATACACGAATTTTTTAAAAAAAATGACGAGGAAAACAGATCAATGAATAAAAATTATTTAAAATATAAAAAAAAATTTAATAATAAAAATAGATAAACAAATTAATCAAATAACTACAGGATTTTCGTGAAAGACACGCCAGGCAGCAGCAACTACGAGTGTTAGGAGTGTGAGCTACGTGTAGCATCTTACGACAAGGTGAGCGGGCTGCAGAGCCTGTCATCTAGTCAGCTCCAGAGCTTTTTATCAGGCTTTTTCGGAGCTGAAAGACAGACAAAAAAAGCCCTCAAAACTTCCAGCCAAAAAAGCAGCAACAACATGCTGCAGACTTCCTTCTCTCAAAAAGAACAAAACTGCAAACAGCAACGAGGTGATTTGACAAGGCCAAAAACTGTTGGCAGTCTTCATTACGAATTCATGAATTATTAAAAACTGCCAATGTGCAAATGGCTCCGTTGGACGTTCTTGATCAGACAGACAGACAGACACAGACACACACACACAGACACAGATACACACACACAGACACACAGACACACACACAGACACACACACAGACACACACACAGATATATATATATATATATATATATATATATATATATATATTTACACAGTCACATACGTATGCATACACATACTACCGCGCACAAACACACACATATACACACACATACACGCGCGCGACGAACGCAATGTGTGCATACTGGCACGCGCAAACACACACACACACATACACACATGCACACACGCACGCACGCAAATACACACACATGCCAACGCTTGCATACGCACAAATATGAGAGCGGTCACACACACATGCAAACACAGCATGTATATGCCTACGCAAGCAAACGTGTGCGTGCACGCTCGTTCGCACGCGCGCACGCACACACACACACACACTCACTCACTCACACACTCACACATACACACACACTCACTCACACACACACACACACACACACACACACACACACACACACACACACACACACACACACACACACACACACACACACACACACACACACACACACACACACACACACACACACACACACACACACGTACATAATTATTTGCTCCGTGTGGGTTCGTTATTTCCAAATAAATCTTACAGCAAATGCAAACAAGTAATCAATTTTATCCAACCTACACCCTACCCCCATAACAATCTCTGTCTGTCTGTCTGTCTCTGTGTCTGTCTCTGTCTCTCTGTTTCTCTGTCTCTGTCTGCCTGTCTGTCTGTCTGTCTGCCTGTCTGTCCGTCTGTCTGTCTGTCTGTCTGTCTGTCTCTGTCTCTCTCTGTCTGTCTGTCTGTCTGTCTGTCTGTCTGTCTGTCTGTCTCTGCTCTGTCTCTGTCTCTGTCTCTTCTCTCTCTCTCTCTCTCTCTCTCTCTCTCTCTCTCCTCTCTCTCTCTCTCTCCTCTCTCTCTCTCTCTCTCTCTCTCTCTCCACACACACACACACACACATACGCACGCACGTATGCACGCACGCGCGCGCGCGCGCGCTCACGCCCGCCCTCACACACGCAAATGTGCTCACACGTACACTTACGCACACACTCACTCACACACACATACACAGGTGCATGCACGCACGCACGCATGCACGCGCGCGCGCGCGCGCGCGCGCGCACACACACACACACACACACACACACACACACACACACACACACACACACACACACGAAAGTCAGACAGACAGTCAGAGACAGACAGACAGAGAAGAAGAAATATTAAAGACAAAATCACCCAAACATCCTGATGGCTTTCTTTAGGAAAATGTTGATGTTGCGATCGTTTTATTCCATTCATTTATTTGCAACTGACATGAGCTTTAAAAAATACGAAGCGTCATCTTATAAGATTATATATCGATTTTCGGGAAGAGCGTTATGTTTAAAGGAGAAGAAATACAGTTTACCGATCCATTAAAGCAAAATAAATAAATAAATAAATTAGAAGTACCCATATGTTTGCCAGAAGAAGATGCGGGAGGGGGGGGGTGTTAGATTGAGAGGGTGGTCTTTTTATGAATACATTCTGCAGGTTACTTCAGCGAAATGCCAATGATGCTTATGCGCTGAAGATAATGGAGATTTGTGCTTGGATTATTGGCTGGCTCTTTGGTTGGTTGGTGGTTGATTGGGTGGGTGGGTGGGTGGGTGGTTGGCTGGTTGGGTAGATGGTTGGTTAATAAGGTGGGTGGGTGGGTGGGTGGGGGGATGGCTGGTTGGCTTGCTGGTAGGTTGGTTGGGTGGGTGGGTGGATATGTGGGTGGATGATTGGCTGAATGGCTGGATGGTTGATTGGTTAGTTGGTGGGTAGGTGGGTGACTGATCGGTTGGTTGGCTGCCTGGCTGTTTGGGGGAAGGAGGGGGGGGGGAGAGATGAAAAGAGAGGAGGATAAAAACGGATGAAGAAAATGAAAAGTGTATGCAATGCATACACTTCTTGTCCATTTTTTCTTTTGGTTTCGCCACAAAACGATCTCTTTTATTGACTTTTTTTTTAAGTGTCTTGTGATAAATTGATTTTGTTGCAAATGTTCTGCCATAGACTTTTGTTGTAAGTGTCCTGTCACAGACTTTTGCTGATGTTGTCTTGTCATAGGTTTACATTGTTAGCGTTCTAGCTTAAAGACCTTGGCTGTTGTCCTGTCCTGTCCTGTCCTGACCTGTCCTGCCCTGTCCTCTCCTGTCCTATGCTTATGGTGATGTCTTCCTGTTATATACGTGTGTCTGGGTTGTGAGAGACTTTTGTTGATGTTGTACTGTTATAGATTTTTTTGTTGTTGGGAGGTGGGGGGTCAGAGACTTTTATTGTGAGTATCCTTTTTCGTGTTGTTTATGTCTCTCGTCTTTCAGATGGGTCCATGTCTTCCTGTCCTAGAGATTATTTTAAAAGTGTCCCATCATCAATGATTACTGTGCAGGTCATCTTTGACAGACTTTTGTTTTGTTGTTATCGAAAGCGTCTCTGTCCCAGACTTTGTTGCTCTTGCTGTCTTCTGGCGTGGATGTTTGCTACAAGA
>CM060329.1:893770-896270 GCA_030674155.1 Stramonita haemastoma
TCGTTTGTTTTGGGGGGGTCTTAATTTCGGGAGTAATATTTCTTTTCTTTCCTTTCTAGAAAACCAAAACTGTTGTATTGTTTGAACAAATGCACAAACACTACACTTTACCATAATCAAACGAGGAAATCTCTTTTTTTCATCAGCAGATTCGGCACACACACGATAGTATCTTTTCCATGTCAGAGCAAAAGTATCTTTAAACATGATTACTTCATCTTTTCTTTTACACACAAGGTTTTTAGACTTTGTGTCTAAAACTTTAAATCATAGAGATAGGTAGCAAAGAAAAAACCCTGTCAGATTTATACCTTGTTCAACTCCTGAATGACACTGAAAAACATTCTGAGCATGGACCGCTCGTTCTTATTTTGTATTTATGATTTTGCTGTATGGACAATCTTGGATAATTTCTACATCTAGTTCTAGATTAATTTCTATGATCTTTGACTCTATAATTCAAGACCATTTGCTACATAAAGGCTCTGTGAACGTATTTAAACGTTTTTTTCGTAATCGATGAAAATACATTACAACTGCTTTTTTTTTTTAAGACAAGAATTCCATGTTACAACGTGCCTGAAACATGTAATCTACAGTTATGGCTGCTTTCTATTCAGCTGGCATAAAGCCAGGTTGGCAGCTGTGGTCCTAATTACTGATGAACTTGTTACTTAATACACTTGTTAAAAAATAACTGACAAAAGCCAGTGAATGATGTTGTACCTCTGCAATTGCTTTTACCCTCACTGCTTTTGTATGTTGATTTCATTGATGAACTGCTCTCGCTCTCTGACTTCTATATGTGCCTTTGTCTCTGACTGTGTCTCTGTCTGTGTCTCTGTCTGTGTGTCTGTCTGTGTCTCTGTCTTTATCTGTGTCTCACACACAAACACACACACATATACACACACATACACATACACGCACACGCACACACACACACGCACACACACACGCGCACGCGCGTGCACACACACACACACACACCATTAGCACGAGCATGAGAACACACACACACACACACACACACACACACACACACACACACACACACACACACACACACACACACACACACACACACACACACACACACACACACACACACACACACACACAATTTAATTCAATTCAATTAATTTAATTCAATTAAGCAGAATTTCTATTGTCTTTGTTCCAGGTGTTTGACCTAAGCAACACCAGTCTCCACCTTTCAAAGGACCAGGACCCAACTCTTCGTCTTTTGCCCCCACATCTTTAAGAAGTGAACAAATAACGTGAAGAGGGTGTGGAAAAAATAACCCAAAATATCCAGGATAAACATCCCTTGCGATAGATACTGACACTATGTGATCATTTTACCTTCATGTAAAACTCCACTCCACCACCAAACTTGAACAACTCTGGGACCAACAAAGAAAAGCTTACGCAAAAGACAAGAGACTGTCAAAGCAAAAAATCCAGACAAAACCTTATTCAACGTTCACCTTCACTCTCACAGCAATTCACTTCAACCTCACCCACATTCACCAACTTTGAACACCTCTATAAACCAAGTGACTGTGAAGTGTGTGTGGAACAGTACCAACATCCAAAACCTCCAGAAAAAAATACCTCTAATCTCTACATTTTGTTTATATTAAAAGAAGAAACTGTGATTGGAGCAAGAATTGATTCAGAAATCTGCACAAGTGGGAATAAGAGACTGCGAAAGAGAAAGAGAGAGCAGAAGAAGGATAATTTGCAAGAGACGTGTGGAAGGCAGGCAGGCAGGCAGGCAGGCTTCAGGCAGGCAGGCAGGCAGGCAGGCAGGCTGTGAAGAGGCATCAGCATGCCTGGAGTGGGGTTCATCAGGGTGAAGCTACTGCAGGCGGATGGGGGGCCTGAAGGCCCTCAGCTGTCTGACCCTTTCCTCGCCATCAACATCAAGGAGGCTGTGGAGACTCCGGGTGAGGCTGCAGGGTGGTGGGGTGTTGGGGTGGGGTGGGGTGGTTGGGGTGGGGTGGGTGTGGTTTGGTCGGTTGGGGTGGGGTGAGGTGTGGTTTGGTGGGGTGGGGTGGGGTGGGGTTTGGTGGGGTGGGGTGGGGTGGGGTGGGGTGTGTGGTGTGGTTTGGTGGGTTGGGGTGGGGTGAGGTGTGGTTTGGTGGGGTGGTTGGGGTGGGGTGGGGTGTGGTTTGGTGGGGTGGGGTGGGGTGAGGTGTGGTTTGGTAGGGTGGGGTGGGGTGGGGTGGGGTATGGTTGTATTTGTTTTCCTATCAAAGTGGCTCTTTTCTACAGAATTTTGCCAGGGACAATCTTCTTGTTGCCGTGGGTTCTTTTACGTGTGCTAAATAATGATGTGTAACACACACGACCTCGGTTTATCGTCTCATCCGAAAGACTAGCACCCAGACCACCACTCATGATCTACTGGATGGGGGAAAGGTTTTGGGCCCAAACGGGAGTCAAAGTGCCGCACACTCCGACCCGGACTGTTTGCTTTCTAGACAGGCGCGTT
>CM060329.1:916270-921270 GCA_030674155.1 Stramonita haemastoma
AGACAGAGAGATCAGAGCCAGTGTAGAAAAATTGCTGTTCCTCTGTAGCTAGTTTCAACCCGTCATTTTTTTTTCCACTGAATATCCATCACTCTTTCTTTTTTTTTTTTTTTCCTTTTTTGAATTCGCCTTCCAGAGATCTGAAGCTGGACAACGTGATGCTGGACAAGGATGGCCACATCAAAATCGCGGACTTCGGCATGTGCAAGGAAAAGATCCTAGGGGAAAACCGCGCCTCCACTTTCTGTGGAACCCCGGACTACATTGCGCCAGAGGTCAGATGATCTCCCAGAAAAAAACAACATGTTTGCCAGTGTGTTGCTGTGTGTGTGTGGGGCGGGGGTGCTTGAGTGAGTGAGTGAGTGAATGTGTGTGTTTGTTTGGGAAGGGGGGGGGGGGGTGTGCGAGTGTGATTTTTTTTTTCTTTTTATATCGAGGATAACAGAATAAGCAATCATGTGCTTTTTTTCATCCGGTCCCCGTGTGTATGCAGTTTTGTAAATATTGTAATCTGTTCCCACCGGCACACGATGGCCTACTCTTACGAAAAGCGGAACAGGATTTAACGTGTGCGCAAGATGTTCTGCGTGCGTTTGCACACGGGGCCTCGGTTTAAAGTCTCATCTGAAGGACGTGAGTGTGTGTGTTGTGTGTGTGTGTGTGTGTGTGTGTGTGTGTGTGTGTGTGTGTGTGTGTCTGTCTGTCTGTGTCTGTGTCTGTGTCTGTGTGTCTGTGTGTGTCTGTGTGTGTGTGTGTATGTATGTATGTATGTATGTATGTATGTATGTATGTATGTATGTATGTATGTATGTATGTATGTATGTATGTATGTATGTATGTATGCATGTGTGTATGCATGTATATATATGTATGTATGTATGTATGTATGTATGTATGTATGTATGTATGTATGTATGTATGTATGTATGTCTGTATGTCTGTATGTATGTATGTGTGTGTGCTTGTGTGTGTGTGTGTGTGTGTGTGTGTGTGTGTGTGTGTGTGTGTGTGTGTGTGTGTGTGTGTGTGTGTGTAGCGGGGTAGGAATGGAGGAAGTAGGTAAGGCAAGTTAAAGAATGCCTGACATCAAATGATTAAAAAAAATACATTCAACCGAAGAACAAGGCACCACGTTTTCATTGAATCTGTAGGATGTAACATCATGAAGTATGAAGTCCCTGGCCATTACTGTAGTCTCTGATAAGCCTGTGCTACTTCACCAGGCCATGATTATCATTCTGTACGTACATTATTGATCTGTTGTAGAGATTCTGGAAAGCATCTGCTGCACACATATTCAAAATATTAATTTAATTATTTGGATAGTGTGTAATAATCCTGGAAAATCGTTGCTAAATGGGTAGGCTATAATTCTCTGTTTACTGCATCCCTGTTCTCGTGAACAGATTCTGAAAAAGCTTTTGCTGTGTATTTAAATTACAAAGTCAGTTTATTCCAGGCTTGTGCTGCCTTGTACAGCTGTGGAAACTCTACAATATCAGTTCGTCCCAATTTGTCATGTTTGTGTCTGCAGATCCTAAAAACCTTTCACTACCCGTTTAGTCCCTTTCCTTTCCTGGCAGGAGCTCTGAGGTTAACAAATAGTGTGGTTCTGCGTACGCGACCGTGTTTTGTCCACACTACCTGTAACAAAACTAGACCTCTGTCTCTTCTGCTCCGGTGTTGACGTACACATTTGAACTAACTTATCCTCCATTTCGCTGTCCTCAACATGCTGGCCCCTAGAGAAGCTGAGGTCACTGACGCCTCGCTCCCCTACGACCACACAGGTTATGGGACACCTATCCTACATCTAAAGACAACGCCGTCAACTGTTCTCCCACCCCCTCCTTGTCTGTGTTCCCTGCTGGGCAGATCCTGAAGGGCCTGCGCTACAACGCCTCGGTGGACTGGTGGTCTTTCGGGGTGCTGTTCTACGAAATGCTGGTGGGGCAGTCCCCCTTCCACGGGGACGATGAGGACGACCTCTTCCATTCCATCCTGCACGACACGCCCCGCTATCCCCAGTCCCTGCCCCGGAGGCGTCCTCCATGCTCAGCTTGGTGAGTCTCGGGCCCCCTGCCCCAATGCCTGCCTGGCTGGCTGGGCTACGCGGGTGGCTTGGGTGGGTGGGTGGGTGGGTGAATGGGTGGTTGGGTGGGTGGTTGGGTGGGTGGGTGGGTGGTGAGTTGGTGGGTGGGTTGTTTGGTTGGTTGGTTGGTTGTTTTTTTCTGTCTTTTATGTCTAAGCATGTCTGTGTCGGTTTCTTTTTCTGTGTCTACCTTTTCCTGTCTTTCAATCTCTGCTTATGTCTGTTTATTGTTTGTTTCTTTGGGTTTTTTCGATTTGTGGCTATATCTATGGCTCTTTAATGTATGTCTCTGTCTCTGTCTCTGTCTCTGTGTATCTCTCTGTGCATTGTTAAACTATATATATATATATATATATATATATATATATATATATATATATATATATATATATATATATATATATATATACATATACATATACATATACATACATACACACACACACATATATATATATATATATATATATATATATATATATATATATATATATATATATATATATATATATATATATATATATATATATATATATATATATATATATATTCATGTCTACAACCAAAGTTTGATCAAACAACATTCCCATTCTCAGTATACACCACCCCTTGTCCCCATCATTATAACAATCACAACCATCCTCTTCCCATCTGCCATTGATCATCATCATCAATCATCAATCAATCACCATCATCATCATCACCACCATCATCATCATCATCAATCATCTTCATCATCACCATCACCACAACCATCATCGTCCTCCTCCTCCTCATCATCATGATCATCACCATCATCAATCAATCATCATCACCACCATCACCACCACATCCATTATCATCATCATCATCATCATCATCATCATCATCATCATCATCAGTAATCAACCAATCAATCACCACCACCACCATCACCACCACCATCATCATCACCACTATCACCACCACCACCACCACCATCAATAAATCACCATCAACACCACCGTCACCATCACCATCCTCCCCAAACCACACTGTATATTCTATTGACTCATTACACTCATCACGAGACACTCACGAGGTGTGGTCCTTGGTGGGGGGTCCTGATGGGCTGGCCTGGTGGGCTGTTTGTCTTGCAGCTGTTTGAGCGCAGCCCCACGGAGAGACTGGGCATGCCTGGGTGTCCCCAGGGCACCATCCGATCCCAGCCCATCTTCAAACACATCGACTGGGACAAACTGGAGGCCCGCGAAATACCTCCTCCCTACAGACCCAAAGTCGTGAGTTCTTGGCGGGCTTGGGTGTATGTGTGGGTGGCTGGGTGGGTGGGGGGAGGGGGGTTGGAGGTGTGGGTGTGGGTGTGGAGTGTGTGTGTGTAGGGGGGGTGTAATGTGTGTGTTGTGGGTTTGTGTGGGGGTGGGGGGTTGTGGGTGGGATGTGTGTGTGTGTGTTTTGTGGGTGGGTGGGTTTGTGTGTGTGTGTGTGTGTTTGGGTGGGTGGGCAGGTGGGTGGGTTTGTGTGGGGGGGGGGGGCGTGGTTGTGTGTGTGTGTGTGTGTGTGTGTGTGTGTGTGGTGTGTGTGTGTGTGTGTGTGTGTGTGTGTGTGTGTGTGGTGTATGTGTGAGCATGTGTGTGTATGTGTGGTGTGTGTGTGTGTTATTGTGTGGGGAGGGGTGCGGTGTGGGGGGGTGAGTAGGGGGCGAGGGTGGTGTAGGGGTGGGTGGTGTGTGATGGGGGTGGATGGGGGATTGGGTGGATTGGGGTGGGGGTGGGGTAGAGTGGAGTGAGGTGGTGTGGGATGGAATGGGGTCGGGTGTTGTGGGGCAGGGGGTGTGGGGTCTGGTTGAGTGGAATGGGGTGGGATTGGGGGAGGTATGATGATGTGAGGTGGAGTTGGGGTAGGGTGGGGTGGGATGGGATGGGTTGGGATAGTGTGGGGTGGGGATGGGGGTTTAGCGGGGTGGGATGGGGCAGGTGAGGTTAGATGGTGTAAGGTGAGGTAGGGGTGAATAAGGGTGTAGGTAGGGGGGGAGGTGGGGGGAGTGGTGTGGTGGAGTGGATGGGATGGGATGGAGTGAGGATGGATGGATGGATGGATGGATGGATGGATGGGATGGAATGAGATGGATGGAGATGGACAAGGAGGAATACACAAACAGACAGACAGACAGACAGACAGACAGACAGACAGACAGACAAACAGAGACAGAGAGAAACAAAAAAACCACCTAGAATGGTAGGAATGGTCGTTGTTATACTTTATTTTCAAATCATCTATTTTGCATTCATTTTCACCCCCTCTTGTTTCATCTTTCTTTCCCCCCACACACAGAAAGCAGAGGGGGACATCTCCAACTTCGATTCGGATTTCACAGCGGAGCCAGCACAGCTCACCCCGGCGGACAAAGAGCTGCTGAAGACCATGACCCAACACGTCTTCAAACGCTTCTCCTTCACCGCCCCCGAGGCCGTGGCCACATGAGCAGCTTCACTTATCTCCCCTTCTTCGTGCACTCTTCTGCTCAGCCAGCCATTTTGAGTCTACTTCCATTTTGAGGTTGCTATGGTGATCCATCACTTCAACCCCCTCGTTTCTTTGTTTGATGAACCCTTAGATACTAAACTAAAACATGAAGAAGAAGAAGAAAGAAAGAAAAAAAAGAAGAAAAAAAAGTGAGGAAAAAAAAAGACAAGAGCGTTGTTTGCGCAGATTTGTGTTTTGTCAGTTGGTTTCTACGCGAGTGTGTACCTTAAATCACCGTTCTTTTTTTTTTTTTGTTAGTGCTAGTCGTGTGTTAAGTTTTCAAGTTTAAGTGGGGTTTTTGTTTTATTTTTGGTGGTTAATGATGTTCTTCACTCTCTCCATCTTAAATGCACATACATGCACAACGGATTTTACTCTTAACTCTTGGGTGGGTGGGTGGTATTTT
>CM060329.1:926270-931270 GCA_030674155.1 Stramonita haemastoma
GAATACATGATGGTAATTTGGATTGCCTTTTCAGTATAATTATGTGATTTGGTTTGGTTATTTTCCAGCCTCAATTTTTGTGTAATTTTCTGCTTCCTTTTTATTTTTTACTCTGTTTCAGCCTAATGGGTTTAATTAACCAGAGGAAGTTTTAGAACAATGTGTTGTTGATCGACAGAGAAGAGAGAATACTATTTAAAAAAAAAGAATCAATGCATTGGATTGCATTGTTTTTGTAGTATATTGCATTGCAGTACATTGTGTTGCGTTGCTTTGCGTTGCGTTGCACTGTGCTATGTTGTGTTGTTCGGATCTTGGTTTGGGTGTTTATTTCTAGGTTGAGTTGTGCTTAACTCGGTTTGGTTTGTCATATACCGGTTTGTTTAGTATTGTTTTAACCTATTGTATTTCCTGGAGTGGAATGGAAGCATCTTAACCACATGCTTCTGTTCAGGTTGCTCTCCCGGAAAGAGCACATCGCCAGAGCGTAGTGCCACCAGTTTTGGTTTTTGTTTTGTTTTGGTTCAGATTTTGTCTGCGTGTAAATAAAACGGTGTTTAGTATTAGAGTGATTTTTTTCTGCCAAAGTTTTGGTTTGAACAATTACCCTGTGTTTGTAAACTTAATTTCAATCATGACAGATTTCTCTGCGTTCAATTCTTGCTATTCCTGGGGATAGCGTGTCGCCACAAGAACAGCGCTACCCATCATAATGCTTATTAAATTGAAAGAAAAACCTTCTCTTGTTCAAGCGTGCAGGCCATTCCTTTCCACACATGAAAGGCTTTTTTTCTACAGAATGTTGCCAAAGATAATTTTTTTGTTGACGTGGGTTCTTTTGCGCTCACTAAAAGTGTGTTCCAGGCAGGACATTTGTTGGAGGGGTTTTTTTTGCCTCATCTGAAAGTCTAGCACACAGACCACCATTTTAGGCTGAATGGATGGGAGTATTCCGTTTCAAACAGGGATCAAACCCATGACGGCTCGATTTCTAGTCGCTGTGCTATCTTTAGATCCCCATCCACTTTTTACTGTTAGAGTCCATGAAAATGTACTTAAAGGCACATTGCACAAGAGAACATGGTCGTTTTACTATCTCATAATCATGCGAAAGACTAGTACTCGTGCCATCATTTACAATCTAGTAAAATGCGATATTTTCTTATGAATTTCGCATCACGTGTCAAAAGTTTTGTTACTGTTGACATTCTTAGACTGTTTTCGCTGAAACCCTTCCTGAAAACCGGCTAACAAGGCATCATATTTGTTTCATCATGATTGTATATATGACATGTGGACAAAACACTGATAGTGATATTGGTTGATGGAAACACGGCATCCCTTGCGTCCTCAAAGGAATGACACTAGGTATTCTGACAACTGCTCACTGTAGCCTAGTATTTGACACCCCTGGGGTTTTATTGGGGGGGGGGGATTGTGGGGGTTTTTTGGGGGGGTTTGCTTGTTTTGTTTTGGGGTTTTGTTGTTGTTGTTTTTGTTTAACCCAGTTGCTTTCCGGTGCCGCTGTTATTTCAGTGTTAAAACAATCTTAGATGTCCGGTGCTGTGGTATATAACTTGTTGCAGAGCTGTGATAGTCTGGGTATTCTCTTCAACTGAACTAGTGATTCCTAAAGTATTTTACTGTGTTGGAGAAAAAGCTCAGCCTAATGCGAGAAAAAACTGGAAAAAAATCCTGCCCTGAAAGTTTTTGCTGGGTCTTTAAGTTTTGTCTACCTGACGCTGTTGGGGAACAAGTGAGTCAATGGTACACCTGGGCAAGAGACTTTCTTGTTTATATTAGTAGGGTTCATTGTGTCAAAAGTACACTTTGACAACAGACAGTCTTATTTGTATTCTTAGGGTTCATTGTGTCAAAAGTACACCTTGACAACTGATAGTCTTGTTTGAATTATTAGGATTCATTTTGTCAATAGTACAGCTGGGCAACAGACTATCTTGTATATCTCCTTCTATAAACAGTGTCAACCAAACATTATGGCTATTAAAACCGTTACCATACACGTTTTTTTTTTATTTTCAAAATTTTGATGGAAACAATACTGACTATCCTTTTATCCCTCTTATGTCATCGCTGGCTTTATGTTCCGGATCTGATAACCTAAACAAGACTTGTCAATTGCCGAATCTATGTCGGTAGTGACCACCAGGTTACATCCTGTCCTAAGTTTCAGTACATCAAGAGAAGACATGTTGTTGTGGCAGATATACACAGAGTTTAAACAACAGGGTAGAATATAGGCAACATGAGGTGAACTATGGCCATGATGGAACATTGCCCCATGGACAGACAGACAAAATTTATTGCGGTCTGACAAAATGACACACAGATGCAACTGACTACAACTACGCTGAAAATACGCTGGAACAAAGAGAGAGAGAGACAGAGCAGGGCTCATCATATGATGATTGTTAATATGTATGCTCTATTGCTGTAATACGCTGGAACCATGACACAATGGAACACACACACACACACACACACACACACACACACACACACACACACACACACACACACACACACAGCAGAGCTCATCCCATACTACTCATGGATATGTAGATCTATGTTCTATTGCTGCATCAATCACTCCATGTTTTTGGATACCTTCTTTCCCACCACAGTATCTGAATTGCTTATATAGCCACCCAAGTTTTGTGCCTTTTGGGTTTTTTTAACAGACATTTGACGCCAATGGCTGTTTCGTTCAGTTATTCGTATGCTATTTGTATACACTCTCTGTGTGTTTGGGATTGTTTTTCTTTTCCGGGAGAGGGGGGTGGGGCGACAGTGATGGGGGTTATGTAAAGTAGAGCTGGACTTTCGTTTCTCCATCGTGTGGTACGATTTCAGTGGTAAATTCATTTAACAAACTCTGTCTTCCAAATACTTATAAATCAGAACTAATATCAATCATATCCAATCCCCCACAAGCTCGTAGTAGGGGTTCCCACTCTCTGGTCTAGTAAATCGGACTTTTCACAGACCATCTCATCCCGCCAATGAGCAATGGGAGCCTGCAGAGTGACGTGTGGTTTGTTGACTCGGTGTCTGTCATTCTCCTACATCTCTTATATATAATAGCGGTCACATCCTTCGCAAAAGCCAGAATGAAGCAGTTAACGCGAAGTATAGGCAGAATCCTCTTCTGTTCATGTCTGGCTAAATGTAAGCGCTGAATGGCGAAGTGTGTGCCACAGTCACCATCCTTTGGATGCTGCCTGACAAAGCTGTTGGTTCTGTTATTTTCAGAACACCCTCACCAAAGTTGCTAATTTGTTTAATGATTAGCTGCATCATTTTAGCATACAGGTGTGTGGAACCACAGGGAGCTATAGTTTTCATTTTGAGTGGGTTGCCTGTCACAGTCCGTGTGTGCGCACGCGCTGTGCTCGTGTGTGCTGGGGTTGGTAGGGGAGCAATGTTGACACTTCATTTTCTAGTGACAGTATCTATTCCACTGAAATAGAAATTTGGTAGTTTATAACTGTGTGATATGAATGGTGCTGTTCTGTCTGTCCCACATCACAACTCATTAATACAACAGCATACTTTTTGTCCCCCAAAAACCAATTTCTATACAATGAGAAAATCTTCAGTAAGGGGGGGGGGGCCCAAATGTATGATGATGATGATAATAATAATAATAATAATAATAATAATAATAATAATAATAATAATAATAATAATAATAAACAAACCTTTTAAAAAAATCCTGCTGAGAATCTCATTCAAATGATGACAATTTTGTCATGGATAAAGAGAAGCCTAACTGTTTGTCAAGACCGGAAAAAAAGTTCTTACAAAAACGTACTATTCAAAGAAAATGCTGTTTTGACGGATCACATTGGCCCAGGTCAAAAGCTGTGTCAGTTATTGATGTCAGTTAATTGCTAAGGCCTACACTAAAATGCTGTAATGTAAAATGTTGTGTTGAGATGTCTTGTCTTAACATAACAACTTGCACTCTCCGTTTTAAAGGATAAAATTCCTCTTAAGTCGGAGTAGGGCTGCCTATATGGTAACGTACTTAACAGCAGTCACATACGCAAACTTCTCATTCAGTGCAGTTTCAATCTCACAGGGATTCCCAGGTGGGATGAGGGAGTCAGAGGGCACATTCTGGGTGACCCCCAGTGTTAAGCTGCGGAACGCACAACAACAACAACAACAACAACATATCATATAGAGAAACGCCTTCGGAATCTTCTGGGCTGTTTTTCCTTACCTTTGAGAACCTCACACAGATGATCAGTCTAAAGATAACAAATAACTATCATGGGGCCAAGACAATAAAAGTCCCTAAATCCTTACCTCACATGGAGAATGTGCTTTTCTTTTTATTTCATAATTACGTTATCATAATATTACTTGACACTCTTTGTCTTAAAAAAAAAAATCCCCTGATTGTAAAGCTATATAATTATATTGATCAAAAATAAGTCACGTGGGGCTATGTCAATTGAATTGATATGGAAACCCTTATGAAGTCAGAATTTGACGAGAAAATAAAGGCTATAATTATTTATCATCATCATCTCTATCTTTAGTCCATGACATTGTAAAGGGAGATAAGAGAGTCAGTTGAAACCTGGATTTTTTTGTGAATTAAACAATGTGTCTTTTGCTCTTCTTTCTAATTCTTCTTATTGCATTCTACTGTTAATCTAAGGTGCAATGCTAAAGATTAATTTATGTTTCACATCGAAACAAATCAGAACGTTCAGATTCGGAACACTGATACTTCGGAACAATACAGCTTCGGATATTTAAAGTACAGATGTAATACTAAAGCAAAAATCATTCACAGTATGACTGCAAGATTGCAACGAAGCATTCAAATGTTAAGGGGCGAGAACCCAAATCGATTTAATCAATGGTGCTGGCCCACCAAAGTTTCAAAACTCAAAGAGAGAGAGAGAGAGAGAGAGAGAGAGAGAGAGAGAGAGAGAGAGAGAGAGAGAGAGAGAGACAGAGAC
>CM060329.1:936270-941270 GCA_030674155.1 Stramonita haemastoma
AACCCCTACCCTGGCTGCCAGACTACATTCCCATGCCGCTCAACACTGCCATCAACTTTGGATATGTGCTGTGTGCGTGCTACTGGTGTTTCGTCATTGTCAAGGCACACCGGGATGGAGGTGTAGAAGAGGAGGAGACCTACTTCTTCTTCATGTTTAACGTGATGGGTTGCCTGTATGGCTATGTGCAGCTGTATAGAATCGTGATGCAGACACGGTGCAGTGCCATCTTAGATCAGTGGTACACTCTGCCCTTCTTTATGGTGGTGTATCTCTGGGCTCAGAGTGCTCGAGGTAAATGCTCCAGAACTCGGTTTTACGCTTTGATGTGTGCGTCTGTTCTGAGTTACAGTTTGACTCTGCTGACTCCTGTCGGGTTTGAAGTTTCCCTGGGCGGCCATGTTCTGCTTGCTGTGTCAGGGGCCTACCGTCTCTACAGGGAAGAACCATCTGGCCGTGCTTGGCTATGCTTTGTTCTGGGTATTTTCAGTTGCGGTGGATTTGTGGCCTTGAAACTGATGGATTTGTATCTTCCGCATGTTCACTGGATCTTCAGTTATGTGTCTGGACATTTCCTGTCAAAGATTTGTGACGTTTTGCAGTTTCATTTTTCAAACAAGTTTTTCTTTACTGTACTTGTCAGAAAATCTCGACATGCAGTTTCACAGAGAAAAACCAAAAATAGTTGATCATTTGTGGCAGTCATGTTAGTAAAGAATGATCAGAATTAATAAAGATTAAATCATATATTGTAAATAATATATAGATATATATATGTATATAAATCTATAAATATTATGATTTTTAATGGATGCAAAATCTATGAGTGAAGCTCAATGAAGAAAATATGATTGTGAATGACCCACTCTCCTCTTTATATCACTCCCATCCCCACCCCCACTGCTACTTCATCCCCACTGTCAAAGTGATTGAATAAGAAAATGAAACCTTTTACACTTTCCATCAAAAGAAAGAAGATTGATTGCTTTAAATACTTGTATTGCTATCTAAATCATTGATTGAATAAGAAAATGAAATTCTTTACACTTTCCATCAAAAGAAAGAAGATTGATTGAGCACTTTAAATACTTGTATTGCTATCTAAATCATTGAACTTTAAAAAGAAAAAAAAAGGGGGGTGGTGGTTGGGGGGCTATTTAGATGTTCTATAACCCACACAGTCGTTGGGGGGGGGGGAGGCATCAGAGACCTCAGCTTCTCTAGGTGCCAGCACTTTGAGAGTAGTGCCCATCTCCTCTCCCTGGCTGCTTTACCTTCCCTGTTCCTAAAGAGGGCAGGTGCTCATTTACACTTTTCAATTACAGTTAGTTGAAGTGGAGACTGTACTGAAGCCAAGACACATAATGATAAAGTCACCCATCCACTTGGTAACCATGCCCAACGCTGCTTAACATCAGCTTGGGGAGAACAAATGCCCTCATCACTGAGCAATCAGCCTATCCCATTCCTAATCACTGTTGACTGTGATATGAAAATGTGTGTGATCAGTGTTTTTTATATGATGTGCTGACTTAGGCTTTTTTCAAATTGTTGTTTTATTTCAAAACTGGTAGGTACAGCATGTCCTGATTTAGCTCAACAGTTTTGGATTTTAAAAAATGTGTACCATTATATATAAATGGTGTGTGTGTGTGTGTGTGTGTGTGTGTGTGTGTGTGTGTGTGTGTGTGTGTGTGTGTGTGTGAGAGAGAGAGAGAGAAAGAGAAAGAGAGAGGGGGGGGGGGGAGATGAGTTACTTTGTTGTTTTGTGTGTGTGTGTTGTACACATTTTGATTTTGATATTTAATACTCTTCTATGACCCTTTTAAAAATAATTTTAGACAAAACTGAGCTCTCTTTACTATATCACATGGATTGATTAATCCATTTTGGTTTGGTTTGAGGGTTTTTTCTAACAAGTGACAATGCCTCAGCTTCTACATCAGCCATTCCAGTCTTACCATAAAATTACAACCACATACACTGATACAGGCTTGTTCCATTTGTTCTGTCCCAGAGCTAGAAATCCACAGGGATTACCAATGTGAAAATGACATGAGGCCTCTAGCCAGCTGAGGCCCTGCACCACTAGTGGATCACTGTGCACATCACTGAAACAGAGTTCAGCAGTGCCTGTTTTGATCCATCATTGTCAAAGTCAAAATGCTATTTCCAGATGGTACATTGAGTAAGCAATAAATTTGCTTTTTTTTCATCAAGCCATCTATTGTCACCAGCTGAGTCCCCCCCCCCTACTGATGACAATTTAGCTTTGTCATGAAGTAGACTGAATGAAGTGGGGAAAGGACGGTGGCAGAATGGTTAAGACGTTCGCCTGCCAATATGTAAATCGTGAGTTTCTGGGTTCGAACCCAGCCTCGCCCTTTCTTCCCAGTTTGACGAAAAAATCGAACTGAATGTCAAAGTCATTCGGATGAGACTCGAAACCGAGGCCCCGTGTGCGAATGCACGCAGAACATCTTGCGCACACGTTAAAACCCCGTTCCACCTTTCGGAAGAGTAGGCCATCGTGTGCCGGTAGGAGCGGATGACAAAATTATAACAAACCAGCATGCACACAGGTGTCGTGTTTAGACACCATCCCTGAAGAAAAATCGGGGAGTTGGAGTTGGGGATCTTTGCGCCTGGTGGCAGCATGATCTGTGGCTCTGTAGGTCAAATGCAAGCACTTTGATTTGTCTTTACAAGAGATAGCGCTATACAAATTCCATGTATTATTATAAGTGCCACTCTGAGGTGGTATCTCATTAAATATTATTCATTGACAGTTACTGATCTACCTGCAGACTTTTGACATGTATAATCTGGCATGGTGTGAACTTGCTACAGGTATGGGAGGGGGGATGGGGGTGGGGAAGCAAAAACAAAACAAATGTGAGGGCATCTTGAGATAAAGGCAAAAGGGGTGACCATTGATTTAAAGATAAGTTTCTGTCATTGTTTGTTGATTAATGAAAATGGTAGTGATGTCAATGTTTAGACTTAGTAAGTCCAGAGAATATGTACACTTGATGACAGTATTGTGGTAGACCTGTGCTTTCATTATCATGTCTTGTCACCCCACAAGAAAGAGCTCTACTTTTCATATTTGTGTTAACATTCTAAGGTAACTTCAAATGAAACCACACACACACACACACACACACACACACACACACACACACAGTGACACATTCACACACACACACACACACACACACACACACACACACACACACACACACACACACACACACACACACAAAAGAAAGTTTTCATATATATTTTTTAAACATTCCACAATAACTTCAAATAAAAAAGAAAAATCATGTACAATTTGGATGGCTATAAATCGGAATCATACATAGAATAATTAACACTAACATGATTCTTCATGCTATGAGTATAACAGACATTGTTTATTTTGCCAGAGGGAATGAGACTCTATTGAACATTTTTTATGGAACTGTGACTTTTTACATTCTTTTTGGAATGCTATTGAACACTTATTGAATGAAAAATGTCATACTATTCACTGTCACTTTTTACATTCTTTTTGGAATGCTATTGAACACTTATTGAATGAAAAATGTCATACTATTCACTGTCACTTTTTACATTCTTTTTGGAATGCTATTGAACACTTATTGAATGAAAAATGTCATACTATTCACTGTCACTTTTTACATTCTTTTTGGAATGCTATTGAACACTTATTGAATGGAAAATGTCATAGTATTTACTCATTCAAAATGTCTTGAAAACTGGTAATTATTTTGAGTTAATCAGTATCTAGAAATAAATGAAATATTAGATTTTATTATAGTGTATGCTAAACTATATTTAAATGTAAAATGACTTTCAAAAAAACAGTCCTAAATATGTTTTATAAATTTCAAAACCAGCTAAAAGCTATGCAAATGTAAGTTAGTAAATTGACATACTTCCACAATGCTTGGAGTGCATTTTAACCAACTGTACTATGTATCATAGAGAAAAAACTTATGAGAGTATCGCAAACTAATTGCAATATTTTTCACTGCTATAACCACCGACATTGAAGAGTCTGTTCACATTTATCCATGATTGTTGATTCTTGAGTGTCTCATGTCTTCAAAGTTATGTGTATGAATGTTTTAGTTATAAATGTAAAAAGTTGTATTGAAAAGGTATACAAAAAAAAAAATTTTAAAAGAAGGAAAAATCACACACACACACACACACACACACACACACACACACACACACACACACACACACATTAAAATTACAATATAAGTATTACAATTATATTACATTAATAAATTACAACATTAAAACTTCTCTCATTTTGATGTGTTTATGTACGGATGCGAGTTGAGACTATTTGTATCATTGCTGTTTAAAGTTTTCTGGACTTAAAAGAATAAAATAAAATTAATAAATAAAAACTAAACCAACACACACACACACACACACACACACACACACACACACACACACACATATATATATATATATATATATATATATATATATATATATATATATATATTATATATATTAAAAAGTCATCTTTAGCCAAAAATTAGACACACACTTATTTACATGAGTGGATGGGAGAAAAAATATTTGTAGGCCTTATAGCCTGGCATCCCCTTTATAGACCCATGCCTTGGAAGGTTCTAGAAAGGTCCTTGAAATGTCCTTTATTTGAAATTAATCTGTGCAGGTGTGTGTGTGAGAGAGAGAGAGAGAGAGAGAGAGAGAGAGAGAGAGAGAGAGAGAGAAACCCTATTCAAATTGAAGGAGACATGTAAGATAGCCTATGAGTATGACTGTGTATGAGATTTCTTTTCTTTCTTTTTTTGGGGGGGGGGGTTGTTTTGCTTTTTTTGTGGCTTGTTTATCAGGTTTGATGAAATATCTGATAACATGGTGTTCAGAAAGTAAAAAGTACAACATTAAAACTTCTCTCATTTTGTTGTGTTTGTTTGTGTACGCCGTACGGACGTGAGTTA
>CM060329.1:946270-948770 GCA_030674155.1 Stramonita haemastoma
CACCATTATTTTTTTATATTCTTTTACATCGATTATAATGGAATAAGCACTCGTGCGTTTTTTTTACATCCAGTCCCCGTGTGTGTGCAGTTTTATCAATTTTGTCATCTGTTCCCACCGCACACAATGGCCTACTCTTACGAAAAGCAGAACATGATTCAACGTGTGCGCAAGATGTTCTGCGCGCGTTTGCACACACGGGGCCTGGGTTTATAGTCTCATCCATGGCTAGATAGTGAGATTATTTGTTTCCGTTCCTCTGCCCAGAGCTCAGAGGTTTACCAATGGTTAGAGTTTTTGCGAATGCAACCCTTTTTTCCTCCACATCATTCAGGCAGCCGTATTCTGACTTCAGGGACAGTGGAACAACGATACTGTGGCCATGGCTGAAGGGAGGCTAGTGAGAAACGAGACTCACCGGGCAGCTGACATTCCGGAGGCCGGTAGTCCGGCTGACAGCCGTGAGGACAGTGTCCGGTGTGCCGGTCACACGTCTCCTGCCCCTGACACTGACCACACCGCTCACTGCAGTCAGCCCCGTAATAGCCCCCACTGCACCCTGACCACCACACACACAGCACATTGGTATGGGTGAGAGAGGGGGAGGGGGGGTAGAGGGGGGCGGAAGGAGGGAGGGAGAAGAGGAGGGAGGGAGAGAGAGAGGGGGGGAGGAAAGAGAGGGAGGGAGAGAGAGAGAGAGAGAGAGAGAGAGTCTGCGTCTGTGTGCACTTGTGCATAGTGTGTAGGTGCAGATCCTCCTGCTGCAATTTTATGCCTCAAGATCTATACATGTATGAAGTTAATATCAGTAGCCTACACCAATGCATTCCGGTATTTCGTGTACAAAATTTTGTCATATGTATGTCTTGCATTTTCTGGTACTGATTTGTTGAGAGAGAGAGAGAGAGAGAGAGAGAGAGAGAGAGAGAGAGAGAGAGAGAGAGAGAGAGAGAGAGAGAGAGAGAGAGAGATACCTGTCGTCGTATTTGGGGAACTGAATTTGTTAATATGCATCTCCAGGTATGTGGGGCATTATATTTTTAATATGTATGTCCAGGCACTTTGAAAAATTAAATTATCAATGTATATATTCAGGTATTTTAAGTACTGAATTGTTAATGTGTATATTCAGGTATTTTAGGTACTGAATTGTCAATATGTATAACCAGGCATTTTTGAATACTGAATAGTCAGTGTGTATAATAGGTGCTTTGGGTACTGAAACTGATAATTTGCTTTTCCAGGTATTTGGGGTACTAACTAGTTAATGGTACATCTCCAGGTCATTGGAATGCTATATTTTTGATACGCATATCCAGCTGTTTCAAAAAATCAAATTGTTAGTGTGTATAACCAAGTATTTTGGGTACTAAATTGTTAATATGTATAACCAGGTATTTTTTTAATGAAATGGTGAATATGTATTTCCAGGTATTTTGACACCTGAAGTATTTGTATGCATATGCCGGTGTTCTACTAAACTTCTTTTATTTTCGCTTTGTTTTGGGCACTTACCTACATCACAGGTTCCGTCATCATTGTTTTGGGCACTTACCTACATCACAGGTTCCGTCATAACTGTCACACGTTCCCTGCTGGCAGTGACTGTTACACTGTTTCTCACACTGGTTTCCGTACAGCCCCGATCTGCACACTAGCCAATCAGTCTTTGTTTTACATCATTATCATGACTGTTGTAAATAACTACCATGTTCTTTCATTAAATAACTACCATGTTCTTTTCGTAAGAGTAGGCCATCGTGTGCCGGTTGGAACAGATGACAATATTTACAAAACTGCATACACACGGGGACCGGATGAAAGAAAGCACATAATTGCTTATTCTGTTATCCTCGATATAGAAGAATAAATAAATAAATAAATAAATAAATAAATAAATAAATAAATAAATCATTATCGTGGCAAAGTGGAAACTGATTTTACAACGATCTTTTTCAAAAACAGCAGGAAGGTTCAATACCATAATCATGCATTTTTTTTAGCGTTGCTCTAGATTATAATATGCGCTTTTCTAGAAGAGAAATGGCTTTATTAGTCCTTATAATTTGACTTTGTGACATACTAAGAAGGCTTATTTTTTTCAACAGTAAAAGGTAAAGGTGTCCCATAATCTATGTGGTCGTAAGGGAGTGAGGCATCAAAGACCTCAGCTTCTCTAGGGGCCAGCATATTAAGGGTGGCGCCCATGTCCTCTGCCTCGCTGCTTTACCTTCCCTAAAGAGGGCAGGTACCCATTTATCACTGGGTGAACTGGGGGACTGTACTGAAGCCAAAGCGCGCAAGCGGTCACCCATCCAATTAGTAACCACGCTCAAAGCTGCTTAACCTTGGCTGGGGGAAATCCAGTGCTCTGACCATTGAGCTAACCCGTCCCCATACGTTTCATCAATAAAGATCATCAACTCAACAGCATCACGTTTCCAACACTATGCATAACTATATTAAAATGTGTCAAATGCAGTCAAACTAGAAAACGATC
>CM060329.1:961270-973770 GCA_030674155.1 Stramonita haemastoma
CGATTTTGCTAAAACTATAAATTGTTATTGATTGCTTGTGTGTTGTATAGGTCGAATGCAAGCGCTTTGATTTGTTTTTACAAGCTATGGCGCTATATAAATTCCATGTATTCTTATTCTTATTATTAACTACTAAATTTCTAGCACATACTCTGTACTTATAAAATTAAAGGTAAAGGTGTCCTGTAACCTACGTGGTCTTAGGGGAGTGAGGTGTCAGAGAACTCAACTTCTCTAAGGGCCAGCACATTGAGAGTAGCGCCCATCTCCTCTCCCTCGCTGCTTTACCTTCTATGGTTCTTAAGAGGCAGGTATCCATTGACAGCTGGTTGAACTTGGGGACCATACTGAAGCCAAGGCACACAAACAGTCACCCATCCAACTGATAACCACGCTCAATGCTGCTTAACATTGGCTTGGGGAAAGCGAGTGCTCTGATCACTGAACTATCCTGTTATACTCATAGGATTAATATTCTATGCAGTCTATTCTTTCAATAACAAAAAACCCTTTACAATCAACATTACCATGTAAATTCGTAATGATGCTCCATGTGTGTAGACACACTGAGCAGCAGTAAAAAAAAATATATGGGAGGAAAATGTAAGACACTAGTCCAAGAAATAATCATTAGAGAGGCTTCATTAATCCATCAAACTTAACTTACCCCAGATTTGGACTTCACAAAAGTTGATGAAAGAATAATGGCGGGCATGGATATAGCCTTTTTTGGAAAATCGGATAATCTGTCCTCTGATTGGTTGGTTACAAGTGATGTCATCTTTCAGTTTCCGCTCAGAGCCAATAGCCAAGGAGTCAGGAAACTTGTAGCACAGGGTATCATCCACGTAGATCCACACTCCGGCAATGCGTTGATTGTGGAGATATACTGCACACAAGTCCAGACAAAATGTTCAGTTTTAAAATACTGAACAAACGGAGAGTCAGAGACAAAGTTGGGGGTGTTGTTTTTCTTGTTTTAAATGGCTGAGAGAGAGAGGGGGGGACACAGAGAGAGAGAGTGTGTGTGTGTGTGTGTGTGTGTGTGTGTGTGTGTGTGTGTGTGTGTGTGTGTGTGTGTGTGTGTGTGCGTGTGTGTGTGTGTGTAAGTGAGTGTGTGTGTTTGTTTGTGTCTGTGTGTGTGTGTATGTGTGTGTGTGTGTCAATCAATCAATCAATCAATCAAATTTTTATTTCCAGATGGTACATTGAGTAAGCATCGATTTGCTTTTTTCCATCAAGCCATCTATCTAAAGAAAAGAAAAAAATCAAAACAACAAAAATCAAATCAAAACAAAACAAAACAAATAACCAACAAAAAACAAAGCAGAAAATCCACAGGTCCAGACCTCTATACACAGCTGTCAGTTTCCCCCACTTTCAGCTCCTCTAAGCTGCTAATTAATCCACCCAGCCCAGCCCAGATGTGGCCAGCTGATGCTAATTTAGCAGGAGCTGACCACAATTGGACTAGATAGAAGGAAAGAGCGCACTAAATATAGCACTCTGAACTGAGTGATGTTGGATGTGTGCTGTGTGTCCACTACTCTGTACCTGAATCTGGATGGTAGATGGTGATGTTGGTGATGGTGTAGCTACGGCCCAGGTCCAGCAGCCACCAGTCTGACTGGCTGTCCAGGTGTCCCAGGGTGTGCACACAGCTGCTGAGGTTGCCGTCCACAGCCACAGAGGGAGGACTGGGGGGCGTGCCGAAAGGAGCGCTCATGTTGGCCGCCTGGCCAAGGGCCACGTTCACTGCACAGGGTAGGGAGGGTGCCTTTGGGGGGAGTTTTGTTTGGGGGGTTGTTGTTGTTGTTGTTGTGGTTGTTGTTTTTAATCAAGTAGGTGTAGGGATGGGTGTGTGTTGGGGGAAAGTGGTTGTGATGCAGGTGGGACTAGGTGTGAGAGAGAAACTCTCTCTTTCTCTCTCTCTCTCTCTCTCTCTCTCTCTCTCTCTCTCTCTCTCTCTCTCTCTCTCTCTCTCTCTCACACACACACACACACACACACACACACACACACACACACACATACAAACACACACACACACACACACACACACACACACACACACACACACACACACACACACACACACATTGTGTGCCGGGGACGGGATAGCCTAGTGGTCAGAACATTGTGCTGGCAATTTGACGACCCAGGTTCGATTCCCGTTCGAGGGAATTTTTCCCCTGGAGTTAACATCAGTGCTGACTCCACTCTCCCCAAAAGTCCTTCGGATGAGACTGTAAACCGAGGCCCGGGGGCAAATGCATGCAGAACATCTGGCGCTCATGTTAAATCCTGTTCCGCTTTTCATAAGAGTTGTGTGGGAACAGATGACAAAATTTACAAAACTACATACACACGGGGACTGGATGTAAAATAAAGCACACGAGTGCTTACTCCATTATCCTCGATATAAAACAATAAATAAATAAGTAGATAAATAAATGAATACACACAAGCAGACACACAGAGGATAGGAGTGGGGGGGAGAGTGAAATATGGAGACAGACAGAAGTAGGCTGAAGCACAGAGACAGAGAGAAAGGCAGAAACACACAGACAGACAGAGGCAGAAACACAGAGACAGAGGGGCAGAAACACAGACAGAGAGGCAGAAACAGAGAGACAGACAGATGTAGGCAGAAACACAGAGACAGAAAAACGCAGGCACAAACACAGAGACAGAAAAACGCAGGCACAAACACAGAGACAGAAAAACGCAGGCACAAACACAGAGACAGAAAAACGCAGGCACAAACACAGAGACAGAAAAACGCAGGCAGAAACACAGAGACAGAAAAACGCAGGCACAAACACAGAGACAGAAAAACGCAGGCACAAACACAGAGACAGAAAAACGCAGGCACAAACACAGAGACAGAAAAACGCAGGCACAAACACAGAGACAGAAAAACACAGGCAGAAACAGACAGACGAAGGTCTCTCATAGACAGAAACAGACAGACGAAGGTCTCTCATAGACAGAAACAGACAGACGAAGGTTTCTCACAGCCATGACACTGACCTCTGTTGCAGTTGCCATCAGGAGAATCGCAGGATGGAAGTGCAGGAGAACGTGGTGATAGTGAGGGGACTGCACTTGCAGGAGAATCTGGCACTTCTGGATTATACAGGGAATTGCATACACTCGTAAGAGTACGTGTACGTGCATTCATGTATGCACGCACGAATGCAAGAATATTCACAAGCCATGTGTGTGTGCATGCGAGCATGCACACACACACACACACACACACACACACACACACACACACACACACACACACACACACACACCACACACTCTGACAGAAATGCCATTGGCACAATTTCATACAGAGAGAGATTCAAACCAGGAAGACGAGTATTGTCTCATTTCATTCTAGTCTGGCTCCGTGACTACGATATCATAGCCATCAATAGGAACTTTAGTGGGTGGTGTTCTGTGTATGTTACCTCAGAACGGGCACCACTGAACATCACCAAAGTGACCCAGCAGCAGTGCAGGGCCTTGCTGGTCAGTGGCCCCATTAGCAGCTTTACAGGGGCAAGCTCCCTGTGGACTTCTATCCCTGAGGGGGCCCCACGACAAGGGCTTGGACTGAAAAGCTTCGGAAGAACAGACAGGAACATCACGGAAGATGAGGCAGCAAAACATGTTTCTGATTAATCCACTCTCGTCAAACATCTGCCTCTCGACTGTTAAAAATATTCATGCCATTCAGTGAATAATGATAGAAAAAAAATATCAAAAACTCACACTTCACTGTAAATTCAAAAGTATGCTTAATGAAGTCCTACCAGACATTATGTTTTCACGTTTGAAATGATGAGTATTACAAACACACCACCACAGTTATTATTTACCCAAACAATAATCATAATCAAAGCTATTAATACCGGTAAAGTTGGCTGTAATTTCTCTTTTGTGAATTGCTAGCTTCAGTCGAAATTGAATGCGCGTGTGTGTAAATGTGGGGGGGGGGAGAGTACGTGTATTCGTGTGTGTGTTTGTTGTGTGTGTGTGTGTGTGTGTGTGTGTGTGTGTGTGTGTGTGTGTAAATGTGTGAGCGCACACGCACTTCCTTATGCACATATGTGTGTGTGTGTTTATATCTATATGTATGCTATAGTGTTTACATCTATCATGTGACTTTCCCATATGATCAGGTTTCCTGGATTTCTTGACCTCCTTCACTTACCAACGTGGCACGTGCCGTCATAGTTGTCACACTGACTCTGCGGACAGTCACTGCTGCACTGGCTTTGGCAATGCTGTCCGTAAAACCCTGACTTGCACACTGACCAACAGGGAAAGAATGCGTCATGGACAGAGGACTTTAAGGATAAAAAAACATGGTAAAAGTTAAAAGGTTAAGGTGTCCCATAACCTAGGCAGTCGTAGGGGAGCGAGGCATCAGAGACCTCAGCTTCTCTAGGGGCCAGCATGTTGAGGGCGGCGCCCATCTCCTCTCCCTCACTGCTTTACCTTCCCTGACCCTAAAGAGGTCAGGTGCCCATTTACAGCTGGGTGAACTGGGGGGACTGTACTTGAAGCCATGGCTCGCAAAATTAATGTTCACCCATCCAACTGGTAACCACGCTCGACAATAGATATATCTTCTTCCAAAGACGCTGCTGTAGTTTGTATTGCAAATGATTCTTACTGTTCTACAGTGTTTGTCATCATTGTGTGTACAATACTTGCACCATCCAAAAAGTCAGGGTTCGATGGTGGTTCAATACCCGTTTGTGCCCGAGACTTTTCACCCATCCAGTAAGCAGTGAGTGGTGGTCTGGGTGTTAGTCTTTCGGGTCAGACGATAAACTGAGGTCCCGTGTGTTACACACAGTTAGTGCACATAAAAGAATCCAAAAGCTGCTGCTGCTATTTTTAGAGTCGAAAGTAGACAACTACGTGTGTGTACATTCGATTTTGCGAAAACTATAAATTGTTATTGATTGCTTGTGTGTTGTATAGGTCGAATGCAAGCGCTTTGATTTGTTTTTACAAGCTATAGCGCTATATAGAGAATTTTCACAATGGTTGACTTGAATCGAGTCAAGATCAGTCCTTCAACAATCATATCCATAAATATGAATAAATAATATGATGTTTAAAGTTGTTATTAAAGATTTTCTTTCCTATTTCAGGCTGATTCTTTGTGTTCAAAATGCAAGGTAGAGTTCTCTCTCTTGATAAATCCCAAATCATTACAATAAAATATATCTCATCTCATCCCACTAACAATAAAATCATAAGAACAAAATGGAATACAAAATAACTAATTAGTTACATATGAATCATAAAAATCAAAGAGATTCAATGATCAACTTCATATAAAAATACAAATATATCGTACCTATATCAAACTACAACACTTTATAAAATGAACAGAAGATCTTACTTGTTCTGACCACACCAAATACCTGCTACAACCGTCTCTAACCTAAACTAAATGCCCAACAAGCTCTCACACATAAAGCTACACAAAACCACCTGGTTACGTCCTCATAGGATTAATGTTCTATGCAGTCTATTCTTTCAACAACAAAAAACCCTTTACAATCAACATTACCATGTAAATTCGTACTGATGCTCCATGTGTGTAGACACACTGAGCGGTAAAAAAAATATATGGGAGGAAAATGTAAGACACTAGTCCAAGAAATAATCAATAAAGAAGCATCATTAATCCATCAAACTTAACTTACCCCAGATTTGGACTTCACAAAAGTTGATGAAAGAATAATGGCGGGCATGGATATAGCCTTCTTTGGAAAATCGGATAATCTGTCCTCTGATTGGTTGGTTACAAGTGATGTCATCTTTCAGTTTCCGCTCAGAACCAATATTGACGGAGTCAGGAAACTTGTAGCACAGGGTATCATCCACGTAGATCCACACTCCGGCAATGCGTTGATTGTGGAGATATACTGCACACAAGTCCAGACAACATGATTTGTTTTAAAATACCACACAATCAAGGACAGAGTTTTTTTCTTCAAAATGGCAGAGAGAGAGACAGAGACAGAGAGAAGCTGACAATATTTTATTATACAACAAACATAAACATAGTATAAACAAGTCTGTGACAAGGCTTCCATATTGCTATGTTCTGTCTGGTCTGTTGGCTGTGCACTTTCGAACACGTGAACATGTGTTTTATTTTTTATTGGTATCATAAATATATATTTTTTTTTATAGAAATGTAAACACAGCCAGCATCCACACTTTACACAGACAAAAATGAACACATCTGAAATGTGATTATGTGAGCATATAGCCTGACATAAAGGAAGGTGGAGAAGAAGAGAGAGAGAGATCTATCCATGACAACAGGTCCATCATTACTGTCTGTACCTGAATCTGGATGGTAGATGGTGATGTTGGTGATGGTGTAGCTACGGCCCAGGTCCAGCAGCCACCAGTCTGACTGGCTGTCCAGGTGTCCCAGGGTGTGCACACAGCTGCTGAGGTTGCCGTCCACAGCCACAGAGGGAGGACTGGGGGGCGTGCCGAAAGGAGCGCTCATGTTGGCCGCCTGGCCAAGGGCCACGTTCACTGCACAGGGTACACAACACACAGATCCAGCATCACTCAGTCAAGAGTGCTAAATTTTGCACGCCCCTTCCTTTTCCCTAGTCCATGTGTGGTCAGCTCCTGCTATAAATAGAATTAGCTGGGTTGGGATGGGATGGGTCAATCAGCAGCTGAGAGGAGCTGAAAGTGGGGGGAACTGACAGCTGTGGGTAGTGAGGGTTGGTTTGGGGGTATTTTAGTTTTGGGGTTTGTTGTTGTTGTTTTTCTCATCATGTCCTTGCAGTGGGCTTGAGGAAGCTTGGTAGCGCCCATCTCCTCTCCAAGACTCCTACTGGTGATTAAGAATGCACCAGCCCCTCACAACGTTTCGCCCGCCAGTAGAAGCGGTTACCGGGGTGTGGGTGGGTTAAGGACCCGGACCCAGAAGTGAGAGTTGAGTGCCAAGTGAGGACCAGTGCTCCCGTCCATCCCGAGGGATGCTACTGCCAGGTTTACAAAGGTACCACCTCTCCTTAAGCACCCCATACACGCCCATCAGCTTCTGCACCAAATACCACCTCTACAAATCCCTCGTGATATCTATCCTCCTATATGGCTGTGAATCATGGACTCTGACAGCAGAGTTAGAGAGAAGAATCCAAGCATTCGAGAACAAGTGCCACAGAAGACTCCTCAAAATATCATACAAAGAACACAAGACCAATAACTATGTGAAAGAAGAAATCAAAAAGCGTGTGGGCCCCCAAGAGCCTTTGCTCTCCACCATAAAGAGGAGAAAGCTGATGTGGTTTGGTCACACCACAAGACACAACACCCTAGCAAAAACCATCTTGCAAGGAACAGTCGAGGGCAAGAGAAGAAGAGGCCGCCAAAAGAAATCATGGGTTGACAACATCAAAGACTGGACTGCCCAACCCCTGCAACGCTTCCTACTAGCCACACAGGATCGTGAAGCATGGAAAAAGATCTCCGTTGCGTCTTCTCTCATGTCCCCCCTACGTCCTTTGGGACATGGGACTGAGTGAGTGAGTGAGTTGTTGTTTTTAATCAAGTAGGTGTAGGGATGAGTGTGTGTGAGTGGGTGTGATGGGGTTGGGGGGGCAGGTGCATTGGGGTGAGTATATGTGTGTAAGGGGTGGGGGAGGGGGAGGGTGTGTGTGTGTATATATGTATGTGTAGGGGGGGAGAGAAAGAGAGGGAGACAGAGACAGAAACAAAGAGAACAATGGAGAGAGAGAGAGAGACAGGAGGAAAAGAGAGAGAGAGAGAGAGAGAGAGAGAGAGAGAGAGGAGAGAGAGAGAGGAGAGAGAGAGAGAGAGAGAGAGAGAGAGAGAGAGAGAAGGATAATTTTCATTGCTTTAAGCTGTTAGGTTCATACAGCAAGGGAACCTCACAGTGAAATGCCATTCCATGACATTGAAGCCATGGCACTGATCTTCTAATGTACAACCAAACACAAAACTCTTTACTGTCCAGACATGTTATGGCATTCCCAGACTTTCTTGCATCAAGTCTTTGTCACACACTGTTAGGGCCTAGCCAAGATAGAACTGGAGGAGGTCTCAAAGGGTTGCTCAATCCCTTGGAGCACGCAATAGGGTCTCCCTGTGTAGTGTGTCCTGGAGTCACTTCCCATTCCCCAAACTGGTGAGTTTGACATGTTCCTCTTTTAACATGTTTTTCTCTTGCTGTTTGACTAACCAGTACACACATACTGGCTCAATGTCTGATAGGCATTACTGGATCACAATGTCCTCAGACTCACATGTCACAATATCTTCACCATCTGAATGATGTAGGACAGATTTTCTGAAGTGTGTATTTCTTTGGCTGTCAAGAGAGAGAGAGAGAGAGAGAGAGAGAGAGAGAGAGAGAGAGAGTGTGTGTGTGTGTGTGTGTGTGTGTGTGTGTGTGTGTGTGTGTGTGTGTGTGTGTGTGTGTGTGTGTGTGTGTGTGTGTGTGTGTGTGTGTAAAAGAAAGAGACAGAGATTGGAAGAGAGAGACACACACACACGGAGAAAGACAGAGAGACAAATAGAATGGAGGAATGAGCAAAAAAATTATTGATTTTTATTTTTCAAGGATAACAGATATGCAAAGCACTTACATACCTTTTTCACTGGCCCGTCAGAGAGAGAGAGAGAGAGAGAGAGAGAGAGAGAGAGAGAGAGAGAAAAGAGAGAGAGAGAGAGAGAGGAGAGAGAGAGAGAGAGAGAGAGAGAGAGACAAGACAGACAGACAGACAGACAGACAGAGACACAGAGAGACAGAGACAGAGAGACAGAGAGACAGAGACAGAGAGAGAGCTCTGATTTAGTTGTGGTACAACCCTCTCTCTCCCTCTCTCTCTCTCTCTCTCTCTCTCTCTCTCTCTCTCACACACACACACACACACACACACACACATACACACACACACACAAACACACACAAACACACACGGACAGACATATACAGACACAGAGAGATAGGGAGGAAAGAGGGAAATAAAGGACAGTATGAAAGAAAGGAGGAAAAGAGAGCAAAGAATTCGGACAGAAAAACTAAGTTGACATAAAATAGTGATAAATATCTACAGTGCTCCAAACCAACCTATGTTTCCATCTGGAGGGCTTTCTGTTGTACCTCCAACCCCTGTAACACACACACACATACACACGCGCGCGCGCGCGCGCGCGCACGCACACACACACACACATAATTAAACAACCATTAATCATTTAGCCCTTTGGGGGGTATGGAGAAAGTGCAGACATCAGGCAATAAAAGGAAAAGGCAAAACTATAACATACCAAAATTCATGTCATATTTAAAACGATTAATTGTACCATTTCAGACAATCTGATCTATTTTTAGACTTGAAGTATTTCTTTTCCATTACCACAAAACATCATTTCATTTAAAAAAAAAAAAAAAGTAAACTGACCTTGGCTGGGTGTGTGCGTGTGTGTGTGTGTGTGTGTGTGTGTGTGTGTGTGTGTGTGTGTGTGTGTGCGTGTGTGCGTGTGTGTGTGTGTGTGTGTGTGTGTGTGTGTGCTTGGTTTTAATCTTAAGTAACAAATTGTTTCTAAGTGCATCATATAAGACACATTCGTCGAGTAAATGAAGTTCGTCTTCTATTTTGCTATAGTTTTTACAATTTCTGTCCTCTCTGGGCATATTTTGGTGCTTCCCTTTCTCTATCATTAAACTGTGACAACTTATGCGAAATTTACAAATAGTATTTTTATGGGTTTTGTTTTCATAGATTATTAAATATGGTTCCAGTCTGTACTCTTTGGTAGCAAAATCATAAACTTCAGCTTTGCACACTTTCTTCTGGTAGATCTAGAACGTTTCATACATAGCCTCAAGCTTTCTAAACAGCATAGCTTAGCCGATGTACATCAAGAGTACTTTGGTTTTTCCACACATGTTTAAATCCAATTGTGTAAAGAATATTTTTTACTGTATTGATCCATTTATCACATACATTTTTCTAATGCAAATCAGCATATACTATTCTAATATAAGAGTCTGGTTTTGATTCTATCAAATGAATCCAAAAGGATATTATCTGGCACATGATTTTAAGGGTCAGTGGAAATCTTCCCAGTTCACCTAAATTGGGTAGTACTAAAGAACTGGCAGTATCTCTTTACAAGATTTTATATGAAAATGTTTGTACAGAAACTGATTTGATAGGCATGTCTTAAACAATTCATCAATACGAAATTCTGTCTCCCCATGAAAACAAAAAGGAAACCAAACTTCTGCTCCATAAGTTAAAACAGGGCTTCTTAATGAAAAAAAAAAAACAAAAAACATTATTATAGTAGTCTTTAAATTATGTCTGTGAATTGTGAATTGCTCTTATAAAGGGTACAATGCCTTGTTGCTTTTTTTTTTTTTTTTTACTAAATGCTCTTGTGTTACTTGAAACTTATCATTCTGATGAAAATGACACCTAGATATTTATAAGTTCCTACTGTTTCAATTACCTGTTCTCCACATTTAAAATAAATTGGAATTTTAGGAGGTGATCTCGTAAAGACTATTACCTTTGTTTTTGTTTTGTTTGTCCTTAAACCCCAGTTCCAAATGTACTCTTGCAGTTTATTCAGCTTAGTTTGAAGACCTGCTTTGGCTGTTGATCGTAATGCAATGTCATCAGCATAGAGTAAACAAGGAATTATGTCTCCTGCCGTTATGTACCGCGAATCTTTCTGGTCAATATATTGAACTATATCATTGACATACACGTTAAATAATGTAGGACTTCATGTGTTTCCCCGATGCACCCCTCTTTTCACTATGATTTCATCTGTTTTCCTTGCATTTCTGTAACTACTGTTGCATTCGAATACATGTTTTAATGACATTAAACATTTTACCTGTTATCCCCATTTCGTTTAGCTTTATAAGAAGACCTTCATGCCACACATTATCAAACGCTTTCTGAAAATCTACAAAGCAGCAATAGAGCCTTTTAGTTTTTACTTTTATTACCTTATTTATCAAATTGTTCAGTAGAAAAATATGATCCGTTGTTCTGCATGTTTTCCTGAATCTAGCTTGTTTCCTGACAATGCTATTGTTATTTTCTAAATATTCAGATATTCTTTGATAAAAAAGTTTTCCAATAGTGTTTGTTAACGTGATTCCTCTGTAGTTTTTCGAGTTGTATATGCGTCCACTTTTATAGATAGGAACATTCACTCCCACTTTCCAGTCCCAGGGATATATACCCGTTTCTAACACTAAATCGAAAATATCTCGCATTGTCTCTATAAGACTAAGTGAAGCTGATTTAATCATTTCGTTTGTTATTCCATCTTTTCCTGGTGATTTGCTAGTTTTTAATCTTTTGATTGTTTTGTAATTTCCTCTGTCGTAATTTACTTATCTAAGAGTGGGTTATAAGTTATTTTCAATTTTTCGAACATGATTTGTACATGTTTTTTGCCTTCTGGGTCTATTTGCAGTTCTTTTCCTATTAGTGTTTTTAAGTGTCCAGTCCACTTACTGTTACTAATATGCCTGTGCGTGTGGGTGGAGCCGGAAAGACAGATGTACAGAAACAGAGACAAAACATGCTCAGATTTTATCCATGAGCAAAATGCATAATTATCATACAACATGTAGACTATCAAATGTATATTTTTAAAAACAAATATAGAAGAAATCAGCAAAAATCTCTCCCAGCTCTTAAAAAAATAAATAGATAAATGAATGAATAAATAAATAAAAAGCCCACACCAAATATTGAAAAGATTATTGCATTATAACCATTTATAAATCCATTTGGTTAAAACAAAACAAAAAAAAACAAAAAACCGATAAGCATATAGTAGAATTATACAACACAAATACTTTTTTTTAGTAATAACCAGCTTAGAGCCTGTATTCGTTGATTCCTTCTTACCGTAAAGGGAGAGAATGAAGCACAAACTAACGCTAAGACGAATAAGTCCTAGCGGCCACATCCTTCGTCTCTCACCACCACAATGGATACAGCAGCCAGCTTACACCAGCTTTTATCCGCAGAGGATGCTCTCTCTACTGCACTCGTGCAGACTTTGACCACGACGATTGAAGTATTCTTAAACGTGACTAAGCCCTTCAAAAAGCTATGACAGTCGATGTCACTGTGACAGGGAAATGCTGTATGAATTGACGAGATTGACTCTCATAAAAGCGCTGTTGATTTTGTTGTTGTTGTTGTGCAATATTGAATTTCCCTCCCAGCAGCAATTTCCGATCTAGTGACTGGCGCTTTTCCGGACTTCTCAAGGTTCTTATAGGGGCAAGTACGTCCTACATCCTGAACGAATCAGGCCCTAAGCCCGCGAAGGAATGTGTTATGATGGTATCTACTCTCCTATTGGGTCATTCACTTTCAATAACGTCACTCACTTTCTGATGATGTAGGCCTTTTCTCTTTGAGTTCGTCAATGACGTACTAATA
>CM060329.1:986270-1013770 GCA_030674155.1 Stramonita haemastoma
CCGATGACTGATGCAGGCCAGACCATAAACAAAACACATACTGCCACCTTCAATGAGTGTGAGGCATCATAATGAACAAAATGCCCGTGCCTGTGGGATTTCAGACAGCACAACACGACAGAAAAATGAATGCTGCTGCCTTTTCTTCTTTTTCTTCACGATGTCTAACTGGAACCAACTGGCCGTACTGCAATATCCTACCCCCTTTCTCCTTGCCTCCCCCCCCCCCCCCCCCCCCTCTTATCATCCCACTTTACAACCCTGTGTGCTCCTTTTCCATTCACCTAGCCATGCACATCTCCCTGCCTGCACACATTTAGGCCTACAGTTGTGTTTTGTTTTGGTTTGGGTTTTTTTTGTTTTGTTTTTGTTGGGTTTTGTTTTGTTTTGTTTTGTTTTGTTTGGGGGGGGGGGGGGCAAAAAGAAACACCGTTCTGCTCACTTTTAGTTCGAAATAAATTTTGATTATTTGAATTTTGATCCATTTATCAGAAAACTAGCAAAAACTTTGCACTAAGGGCAATAGCTGACTGTACAAAAATAGTTATCGGAAATTATGAAGATATGCCTACAGAGTTACCCTCCTTACCACGTGACATGGCGCGCTCTTCGCAGGTGAGTTCCATCTTAAATTGATGATAGAAAAATATGGTATTTTCTGATGTCTAGTGGTTATGGTCTGCAGTTTTAAAGTTCCCCTACGAATATATTGTATTGATTCACACGACTGCTTGTCTGCACACAGACTGCCGCAAGGTAATTATTATTTTCCATTGCATTTCTCACGGACCAAATTTATCTGGCATGTCCCACTCACAGTCACAGTGACAGTGGAACCCAGCATTAATTTCCAAGTTAGCCCGGACTCGAAACATGATTTATGAGTTTCGTGTTTCAAATCTCAGGCTTTATTTTAATGTCGTTTGAGTTTCTGGTGAGTTATGGTTCCATTTTTAGCGTTATATGAGAAAAATGTTTTCGTTCCTCCGTGCAGCTTCCAGATCAGATGTCACCAATGGCGGTGACATTTTGCGTATGGGACCGATTGCCCGCCATTGAGATAGCTAAATTCCAATTGCAGAGATGATTGCTAAACACTACGTTAGTGTGGTTATGTTTTTGTATTTTCTATCGGTTCCAGTACACAATTGCCTCATCCTAAAAGCTGAATGGGTTTTTACTTGTGGGCAAGATGCATTTATACTGGGAACCTTGGTTTATATCAGACTATACAACACACACACACACACACACACACACACACACACACACACACACTTTTCTCCTTTTTTTTGCAGTACATGTTTATGACACACATTTTTGTCTTTTAACAGATACTGACTGGCTGTGATGGACGTTGTAAAAAGACACTGGGATGAAGATGTCAGCACTACAGTTCTGCAGACTACAGGACATCTTCACTGTATCATTGTATGTATTGCTTTCGTAGGATTTCTTTAGATGATGTATTGAGAAGGGATGGTAAAACAAATGCTTCAACAAAGACCTGAAGGGGTTCATCACTTGGTGTCTGGGACCAGAAGGTATGCTGGTCCTGGCCTGTAGAAATGTGATATTTTGATCCAGCGCTTGTACAGTAGATGCATGAGAGTTAAGATTGCAGGTTTTCAGATCTTTCAAGACAGAGCTACAGCAGTGATGATCTGAGTGGAGTCTACACAGAGTTTAGTAAATTAAGACAATAAATCGGGTGTAGTGCAAGACTGTGCATTGCAAAATGCAAAATAACAGAATAAAGAAAACAAAGATAAAAAAAAAAAACTAAAAAAGCAAAACTTAAAATACAAAATAAAATGGCGCTCACAGGCAAGATGCCAAATAAAACTCACTGCAAACAAGACCATGCAAAATAAAGCAAATAAAACCTTAAAAAAAAAAAAATGGAATTGGTAAAAAAATAAACCATGGGGGGACTCTTCTGGCTGGTGGTCCTACTTTTACAGCACCATGTCAGCTACAGGTTTTGTGTACAATGGAACTCTTCTGGGTGTATTTAAGTTTGGAATGAGTGGTGTGTGAACAGCTGGACTGGTGCTTGGCAGATGAGAAAACTTTAAAAGAATGAGATAAACTCAAACAACTAAACAAAATTTAAATAAAATGATAAAACCAAACACCGGTATCACTTAAACTGAAATAATCAAAATGAAATATAACAAGTAACCCAACAAAAAATAAAATAAGAAATCTGTGCCAAGAAATGGGACATTCCTTCTCGGCAATAAAAGGAAAATTAAAACTTAAAGAGCAACCCTTCACCACCAACGCCCTTAATATAAACAAAAACGGGTACACTGAGTGCAAAACTCTCCAACTAAAGAAATATAAAACTAAAAAAACAAATTTTAAAAATCCCCAAAACAAATGGGGAAATGTTCTTGCAGGAGATCAAATGAGAATATTGACATCATCATCATCAGTCCATTGACCAAGATGGTCGTCGTCATCATCATTATCAGTTCTTTGACCAAGATGGTCATCAGAGGGACTCGATGATGATGATACTCGAGCAATACAGCGGGATGCAGTTTTTTGTTTTTTTTCCAGGCTGGTCTGTCTTCAACCTTTTACAACAGCGCTGACATTCCTGGTTTGAAAACGACCAGCAGCTAGTGATGGATAGTGACTTATGTATATACATGTGGGTTTTTTTTCTGGTTGTGGATCATACAGGTCAAGCACCATCACAAGCCTCCTTCGTCACTTCAGTCATCAGGTACAGATTAATCCTTTTTTTCCATCTTTCTGTCTTGTCTGATCTTTGCACATATCTTTTTATGATGTAGTTAACTTGATTTTTATGCTGCCTCTCCCTCTTGATGTGTTTGGTTTGCCATTGCAAGATTGTGTTTCTGTCTTTTGATCTCAGATCTCTGTCTGTCTTTTGCCATTTTTTGTCTTTTTTCTGGAAGGGAGGAGGGGGCATGTATTCCATTTTGAAAATGTTTGTTATGATATGGCAACATCCGTTTGTTAACAGAGACCACTATCAAGGGGTACACAGCATTGGCAGCACGCATACCTCCATGAAGTAGAACAGAGGTTCTGAACTAAGGGCAGGTAAGGAGTTCTTTGTCACTCAGATGATTTGAATCAAATAACTAGGTAGTGTGACAATTAGGAAATTTTCTTCTCATGTTCATTGGTGGTTTTGAGATTTTAGTCATATTATTTCCACCTGTGCTCAGCACTGTTTCCTGATAAAGTTGATGTTGGAAAAAAGGTTGCAAAATAGTGCTTCTGTCTGTTGGAAGAAATAGTCTGTATGTGCTTAGACTGACTTGTTACAGAATCTAATTTTTTATTTGGATCTTGGTCAGTTGTACTGAAAAGGTAAAGTATGAATTTTCACACTGAAAATTTTGTGACAGTGTGGAAGTAGTGATTATGCTTATGAAACTTTTACCGTTTTCAGTGTGACTGATAAGTTAAAAGTTAAAGTCTGTCCCCAGCCTAAGGCTCATCAGGCCGGTGCTTATCCCGGTTTCTGTGGCGTTAAGCGACTGACAGTCATAGACTCCCCCCTGGATAGGACGCCAGTCTATCGCAGGGTTAACCCCCAACACAAGGTTGGTACCCCTTTTACACCTGGGTGGGGTGAGAAAATAGCCGTAAAGTGCCTTTTCCAAGGGCACAACGTGTGTGACTGATGCTGATTATTTACTGCTTTCAGGGTCTTTGGGGCTGGAAACAGTGCCAAGGACCAGTCATCTCAAGCTGCATCCTGTCTCCACAGAGGTATACTTCGGCATACTTGTTAAACTTTTTTATATAACTTTTTCTCATTGTTGTTTTCTGTGTTGATTGTTTTTGCCTGAGTTAGTGTTTTACAAAAGTACATGTATCATTTATCAGTATTGTTAGTTATAATGCACTTTGTTGTATGCTACTTTTGACCGTGAATACATATGTTTTGTTAGTTATAATGAACTTTGTTGTATGCTGCTTTTGACTGTGAGTTTATATGTTTTGTTAGTTATAATGAACTTTGTTGTATGCTGCTTTTGACTGTGAGTTCATATGTTTTGTTTGTTATAATGAACTTTGATGTGTGCTACTTTTGACTGTGATGACATATGTTTCACTATTTCATTATTATGTTTTCTTCCACATGGCTTCAGGTTAGTTATGTTAGTTAAAACTGTGAATACAGTCATTTTACAATTTTATTAGCGTGTTGTGTTGCACTTTTTAATGCTATCTTTAACTTTGGGTACATTTCTTTCACCAGGTACCACGCAAGGCCTAGCAGCTAGCTGTGGTCATGCCAACACCACCAGATAAGTTAAACTGGTAATGATTATGTCTGTGTGACCTGGTATAGGTATGCCAGTGAGTATGTGGACATTATGTATTTGCCTCTATGTCTGTTATCTATTTGGCCGGCCATTCTGTCAGTTTTGTCTGTGGATATACTGCTTGTCTGTGTTTGCATTTCTGTCTGTCTCTGTCTTTCTGCAGTCTTTATTTTCATGTTGAAAATGTTTCACCGCCAGGTGATAGAATCAATCTGTTGACAGAGCTGCTGCCAAGATGTCTGGACCTTATGGCACACCTGATGCATTGTGTAGAACCAGGTCAGGTGATTCTACCACTGAGTCCAGGTGAGACAATTTCAGATTTTATTTATAACTTATTGACTTGAAGTGATGATTGTTATTGAATGTAATGTTGACTAATTAGATTTTAACTTAGCAAGTCAAATAATTGAATGTGTTATTGAATGTATTGTCAGTGCTTGTTAAACTTTAACTTGGCCTCTTTAAGTGATGTATAACTTTCACTTGGACACTTTATGTGATGTATGTTTTTGAAGGTAATGTGGGTGCTAGTTAAAATTTAGTACTGACAGTATGATCATTTAGTACTTATTGCTTTCAGGGCTGAAATCCAGTGCTGAGGATGGTACATGTTACAGAACTAAACACAGTCTGCAGTCTTTCAACAGAGGTATATTTCTTTCTTCTTTTTTTTTTCACTACATTTTTGTCTTTTCTGTTTGACTGGTGGTTCAGTCTTTGATGATTTTCCAATTTGATTAGTTTTGCCTTTAATCTCCATTTGTATATATATATAAAATTAAATGTGCTTTTTGTATTGCTCTGTTGTATTGCTGATTACTTGTGTCAGGTTGTTGTCAATTTTGTGGATGCCATCTGTCGTACCAGGTACCGCTTACCAGCTGTTGTCAAGTCCAGTGCCATCAGGTCTTCTATTAAGCATTGGTCACCAAAGACAGTGAAGGACAATTGGTAATACTTCTGTGTATGTGACTGTGAATATATATGCCATTGTTTGTTTGTTTTTTATCATGTCACTTTCTCCATGTCTGTCGTCCACTCTGCCTGCCTTGTCTGTCCTGTCTGTCTGTTTGTCTTTCTGTGGCGCCAAGTCTGTCGTGTTTTTTGGTGGGTTTTTCTCCCTTTTTGTTCCTGCATGTATGTTGAAAAAGTTTTGCTGCTTTGTGATAGAATCAGTCTGTCGACAGAGCCACTGTCCAGGTGTATGGGCCTGATGTCATACCTGTCATACCATACCATTATTTTTTCAGTAGTCCTTTGAGTACAGATAGTTCTAAACTGTCTGCTGTGTGGTTTACACCTGTTTGACCAAATACTATATAAGTGCAATCAGCTGTGGTCACATGAGTAGCCAGATTGGGAAAACTGGTAATATATCTGCCTCTGTGCCTTTACTTTTACCATTTGTTTCTTTTAGTGAGCACTGTTTTTCCATGCTTTTAATTGCTTATTGTGTTTTTAATTTAGTGATGTCTGTCTATTTTGCCAGGTGTCATAAAAGCCTGACAAGCAGTGGTCAAGTTCAGCACCTACCTTAGACAGCAGTTGCTAAGGAAACATCAGGACATGTGGTAATATTATTCTTGTGTGTGGGGGGGGGGTTCCTTTTAGTATTATTTTTTTTACATTGTGTATGTATGTCGGTAATTTGTTTATATCATGCATTCGTCTTTATGTAGGTCATCCACTCTGACTGCCTGTCTCTGTATTGTTTGTGTATGCATTTCTGTCTGTCTACCATTTTCTGTCTGTCTTCCGAAGGGTCTGTTTCATTGTTCAAAATATTTCACTACTTTGTGATAGAATCAGTTTTTGTCAGCAGATAGCTGCTGCCAAGGTACTGCTGACATCAGCACCTGCCAGCATTAAAGAGGACCCACTGACATCAACACCTGCCAGCATTAAAGAGGACCCACTGACATCAACACCTGCCAGCATTAAAGAGGACCCACTGACATCAACACCTGCCAGCATTAAGGGGGAACCACTGACATCAACACCTGCCAGCATTAAGGGGTAACCTCTGTGACAAAATGCAGGTGAGAAAATAATTTCATTCAGCCCCCAGATTTCTTTCTAGCCACTAGTTCATTGGCATGTAAAAGGCACTTGTAACAGCCTCCACCCTGTCCTTCAGTGTCAGTAAAGAAAATCCAGTATGTAAAGTGTTCAGGTCAAAAAGCATCTTTTTGATTGCATCATAGATTGTTCTTGTGTAGATTGTTAAGCGTTTTCTTTTCAATAAAAACAACAACAAAATCTTGCAATTGAAGGGGTTGAAGTTAACCTGTTCGAGTGTGTTTAAATAATTGAAAATTTAATCTTTGAAAATGATGCCTTCAAAATTTAAGCAAATAAAACAATGAAGAATATTGACAAGGGTTGTAATGAATAAAAGTCTGAAAAGAGCTTTTTTAAAAATTCTGTTTCAAAATGAAATGATCAGATGAGTGTAATGTTTAAGCTAAGGAATTTTCAGTGTAGCTCATCACTTGTTTGTGTTTTCAGGAACTACAGGGGAAGGCAGAATCAAGCGACAAGGAATGGACGTCAAGGTGGAAGGACAACCATCGTGAACTAACTTCAAGTGCCAGAGAACAGAAACGGCATCCAGCACTTTGCCATAACAGTGTCCAGATTATGATCAGGTAGACGTTTGTCATTTATCTTTCTATATGAGGTAGCCTTTGTGTGACTAGCTGTGTCCATGCCTGTCTGTCGTCGTCTTTGTATTTTCTGTCTTGTTTCCTGCGTTATTTGTTTAGTGTGTTTGCATTTCCTTCTGTTTCTATGTTCTTACCCTTTGGTAACTGTTTCTCTATCTCCTTTAGTTGCCTTGTGTTTTGTTTAGAAAACTTCATTTTAATGCCAGATGGTTGGGAAAAAAAATCAGTATGTCAGCAGAATTACTGCTGAGGTCCATAATTCGTAATCAGAAGACTACCGGCCACTCTGTAACATGAACTTTTAATCGTTAATTTTTTTTTTTAAGTAAATGTATTACCCATATCAAATTAGTTGCAGTTAAACATGATGATGATATATGGAATATATATAGTGCTGAATTTTGTAAAGCAAACAAATCAAAGTACTGAAGACATCAGATATAAAGATAACAGTCCATGTAGGTTGAGATCGGCCATAATTTACTGCAGCCTTTTGTTTATTGGTTTTACAAGTCGTTTGCTTTCACTACTTTATCCTGAATGAATGGATGTTTAAACACTTTCCATTCATTTTGGTATTTTTTATGACGTAGTAGACAGCTCATTTAAAGCTCTGACAATCAAGTATGCAAGAATTTGTTCAGTAATAGTTTTTTATTTTCATTTTTTTGGGGGGGGGCGGGGAATCCAATAATGCCAAAAACCAGAAGACTATTTCAATATTTAGGAGCCATAGGCTCAGGCATACGTTTACATTTTCAGGTAACTCATTTGATATGTAGTATAACATAAATATTGTAACAACAGTGCTACTTTACTTGTGGAAGCTAATCAAGATGAGGGAGGATGATGATTTCATTGTTGGGGAGAGAGGAAAGATAACCTACTAGTGGCTAAAGTGTGGAGCTTACGATCTGACAACACTAGTTTGAACACTACTGAGATGCTCATTTGGGTTTGTTTGTTTTTTTCTTGTTAAAATAAGTACCAACTAAATATCACCGAAAGTCCTCTCAAGTGCCATGTAGAAATATGTGCAATCAATCAATCAATCAATCAATCAATCAATCAATCAAATTTTTATTTCCAGATGGTACATTGAGTAAGCATCTTGTGCACACAGTAAAACTCAGTCTGCCTTTTGGAAGAGTGGGCCATTGTATGGTGGGAGGAATGGATGAGGAAAAAATGTTTAAATGCATGCACAGTTCTGTTGTGTTGGAAATCTTCCCCAAAGTCAAATGTGGCCATGTAATTGGTGTGCAGTCACATGCATAATCTTGACATTGGTCAACCTTGGAGCCATGGTGGAGGAATGAAAACAGTGTCACTTTAAGCAAAGTATACACTGTAGCTTGTGACATGTCGCAGATGTAACTTTCTTAAAAACAAACAAAAAATTTTTAAGTTATGGTTTAGTGTTTGTGAAATGTGGTGTACTGCAGTGCATTTGCTTGCAGGAAGTGGGATCAAGATGTACACCTGGACAAACCCCGGGTTAAGAACACGGTTTGCTTTGTACCCTCCTCTTTGCATGAGCAACAAAAATGTGTAAATATAATTCGCAAGAAAAAATGGAGATAGCATTTTTTGTCGGTGGAGATGCTTCAAGTGTACATTGTCAGATTAATCCATCAACAGAAAAATCAAAATAAAGTCTGTCTCAGAAAATAGGCCCGTGTTTGAGATCTCTCACATTATACTATCAGTGTATTACCCTCTTCATAGCTTAAAAAAATTTTATCTTTTTTTTTTTTAATTTTAGTGAGGAGACTTTTGTGCAGGTTAGATTTCTGTCTCCCATTTTTAGAGTGATGAAGCAACACAAAAATGAAACAATTAACCATATTTAAGTCATACACTAAAATTGTGAATACAAATGCTTATCTCAAGATCAAAAGAAATTCATATGCACCTTTGTCATTCTGAATGTTGCAAGACAATGCTTGTAAGTGTAAATTTACTGAAGTACATGCAAACATCTAAAAGTGTTTGAATCAAACTGCTGTAGTCTTTGAGCTTACTGAAGCTACTTACTGCTTTCAGGAGCTGTGGAGCCAGAATCTAGTGTCCAAGAATCTACTGAGGACATGTTGCCAGGGACTGAAAAGGTATGGTTTTATTTAACACTTCTCTGTACTGTACTCATTTTACTGTCACGCTCATTAATAAATACCTGGGGATGACATTTTCAACTAAGCTAAGCCTGAATTTTTCATGGCGTGAATTTTGCAGAAAGAAAAAAATGTGTATTCAAAATCTTCAAAACAATATGAAAGCTGAATTTAGTAAATTGTTTATTTTTTTGGAATTTAATGTTTAAAAAGAACTTTTGCTTACACATGCTTCTAAAATATGGGGATATCCTGTTAATTCACAGATAGAAAAAGTACATACATTTGCTATCAAATGTTTTTTTAAAGTCCCAATCCATTTGTAAAATATAGTAGTACATGGAGAAATGGGAAGATATCGTTTATCCATCAGAACAGCTGTTTAGTGTTTAAAGTACTGGCAGAGGCCACTGAAACTTCCGCAGTCATGCTTGTGTAGGCAGTCCGGTGACCTGATGGTTATGCAAATGGAGTTTGGTAAGAAGAGTTGGGCATACCATATCAAAAAAGTTTCGTCAGAATTTGGTTTTAAAATGTTGTGGTTGTCTCAGGAAGTGGGTAACAAGCATCAGTTTATTTCTGAGTTTGAAGACTGACTCGTTTATTTAAAGAAAATTGGTACTCAGTTACAGTAAGTGCAAATAAAGTCTGCTTCTATTTTCTTTTTGTGTTGGTGTGCCTTTCAGGCTGAAAAAATGTCTTTGAATATTCACTGACAAATGGCATCGACTAGACTATGCCAGATTTTGATTAAGAACACTTGGTTTCATTGCCAAAAGATAGTTTAAGCCTGAGACATCCCCCTGGTTCCCATGCCCTATGTGTGGTCATGTTCTTGATGATGAACCATGTTCCCTTTTTCAGTATCAAGCCTATTTTTTCATGATGAAAACTGAAGTCTTTTCAATTAAGAGGCTTTCCAAAGGCAAGATATTGTTTGTCTTATCATATGATGATGATAGTGTGATCAGTTCTGTGGCAAAGGTTATTGCTGAAGGAAAGAAATTACAACAATCACAGATAAACACCAATTAGTCTCATATTTTGACTCACCTAAAGACACATTTATATGCTGTAATCTCCAGCAAGAATATTTTGGAAAATTTCACATAGAATTTGATTGGATGGTCAAATATAATGTTTTAGAATTTTCCTCACATGCGCACACACACACACACACACACACACACACACACACACACACACAACACACACACACACACACACACACACACACACTACCAACACTACCAACACTACCACACTTCTCAACATTGTCTTGCTAGGATGAATTGCTGATACAGTTAAGCTGATAAAAACTTCAGCTCTATGTAAACATACCAGAGCCCTTAAAACCTGCTGTTTTCTTTTTCTCCAGGAGGAGGGGGGGAGGACAGCACTGGGCATCACAGCAGAAGACGGCAGCAGTCTTCAAGGACAACACAAGTCATCAGGAGGACGCTTCATCATCACCAAGGATTTCAGTGGTGTGAACACCTGCAGTCATCAGGTGTGAGTGGGGTGTACATAAACTGAACACTTTACTTAAAGCAGCGCTGCATCATCACCAAGGATTTCAGTGGTGTGAACACCTGCAGTTATCAGGTGTGAGGGGTGTGTGCATAAACTGAACACTTTACTTAAAGCAGCGCTGCATCAGCATCACTCATGAAGAAATGGACAGCTATCAACTGCAAGTCAGCTGTAAATCCCTTTTCAGTCGCAGTGTGTAAGAAATATTGTGCGCAGACAGACATGACGAATGATCCAATAATTTGTGTGCATTGGGGAGGGGGGGGGGGGGGGGGGGTTAAAGGGAGAAAAAACTTCCATCAAAAAATGTCAAGCAGAGGAAAGAAAAGGTGTTGTTCACAACCTGCCTGCAAGTGGAGTTTACAGGGGATGAAAAAAGGGAAGTGCGTTTTAGATGATTGAAAATCAAAGGGGGGGGGTCTTTTCTTTTCTTTTTATTTATATTTCATTCTCTTATTTCGAGCATAATGGAATAAGCACTCATGTGCTTTTTTACATCCAGTCCCTGTGTGTTTGCTGTTTTGTAAAGTTTTTCATTCGTTCCCTTCAGCACACAATGTTCGTCTCTTCCAAAATGCGGAATGGGCATATTCTGATATTCTGAGTGCATTAGCACACAGGACCTCGGTGTGTAGTCTCATCCAAAGGACTTTTGGGGGAGGTGGAGTCATCCCTGATGTTGACACTGGAGGAAAAATCCTTTTGAACGAGATTTGAACCGGAAACAGGTTTATTTTGTGGTAAATGAAGCAGAATGCGTAGTATCCCAATTTGAGACTGCTTTTGTTATCCTTGACTCGTGCCTGTCCTCTCCCTTCATAGTCAGTCATGGATGGAGTTTTTGTTTTAATGACCAGGACACAATTTTCTTCTGTTCCTCAGCCAGAGCTGCCAAGGTTCACCAACAGTGAGATTTATGCATATACAATCTTTTTTTTTCTTTCTTCCCCAACCAGTCAGGTAGCCAAATTCTGAATTTGGGGATGTGTGCATGCTGGGTTTTTTGTTTCTGTCATCTGTTCCTACCAGCACACAATGGCCTCTTCACAAGGCAGAAAGGTTTTTCAGTGTGTGTGTAAAATTTCTGCGTGCATTCACACACAAGGTCTTGATTTATGGTCTCATTCAAAAGACTGACATTCAGTTCGATTTTTTCGTCAAACTGGGATGGATGAATAAGACTGAATCTGAACCTAGAACCTCACTGTTTACTTGTTGGCAGGCACAGATCTTAACCATCCTTCCTTCTTATTGGATCAAATAATCATTAGAGAAATGCTCTTGTCATGTGGAGCTGGTGATATTTAGTGTTGATTTTTTATCAAGCTTTATGATTTTTTGTATTATATATGAATGAAATCAGATATGTTAAGAAAATCTCTTGATCTGAGTTCTAAGCTTCTCAATGCTTGATGGACACTCAGTAAATTGTGTGATTTTTTTTAATGATGAAAATGTCATTTTACCTAAAACTGTAGATGGTGTATAAAGTGCAGAATTTAATCATGGTTTTAAATCTTTGTTTTGCTCAAGCATTACAAGTTGGGGAATGTTGCTGTTCTCAGAAAGTATTTTAAAAATAGTTCTTAAAGCAAGACATGCTAAAAGCATCACATTGTTGGAGACAGATTTATGGGCTTGCTTTTCCAGTCAGGTGTATACGTTTTTTTTCTGTGAGTTTTGTTCAAAGTTTCACAAGACGTGTTATGTCTTACTTTTAGTAAGGAGGTGTGTGTGTCTGTCATGTTCAACGATGACCTCCAAAACAGCAGAGGAGGCAGCTGCAGTTTTGGAAATTGGGCAGAAATTTGATCATAGTGGAGATGCCTTGCCTACAGCACACCCCCACTCTCTCGGCCAAGAGGGCATACAGACAGTCAGCATTGGAGATGTTCGCCAAAGGCTAACTAGCCCCCTAGGCTGCAGTACATAAGGACTGTGCAAGTCAAGCCTCCTAGTCAGAGAGTCATAGTCGATCACTAAAAAACTAAGCTGTAAAGTGGAATTTCATGAGTGGGAAAGCCACTATCATACAGCCTCTCACTTTGCTGTTGCCCTTAGCATCAATGGTTTAATCAAGAACTGGGATAAAGCCCGGTGCAAGTGGTGTATTTGTCATACCTGCCTACCTGTATGATTTTCTCTTTTTTTTTCTTTTTTTTTTTACCCTAAGTATGGATTTCCTGTTAAAAATATAATTTTAACAGCCAAAACACACACACACACACACACACACACACACACACACACACACACACACACACACACACACATACAACAGCAAACGGTTTAAGGGGTTTAACTCTTCCATACCAATTACTTTGTTATTACTTCCATTGTCTGCATAACCTGAGATCAATAGTCATTACTAAAAGGCCACTTCTCTCTCTCTCTCTCTCTCTCTCTCTCTCTCTCTCTCTCTCTCTCTCTCTCTCTCTCTCTCTCTCTCTCTCTCTCTCTCTCTCTCTCTCTCACACACACACACACACACACACACACACACACACACACACACACACACACACACACACACACACACACACACACACACACACACACACACACACACACACACACTGCTCTCTCTTACACACACACTGCTCTCTCTTACACATACACTCTCTTTCTGTCTGTCTGTCTGTCTCTCTCTCTCTCTCTCTCTCTCTCTCTCTCTCTCTCTCTCTCTCTCTCTCTCTCTCTCTCTCTCTCTCTCTCTCTCTCTCTCTCTCTCTCTCTCACACACACACACACACACACAGATATACACACTCTCACTCTTTCTTACACACACACACACACACACACACACATGCTCTCTCTGTCTCATTTTCTGTCTGTCTCTCTCTCTCTCTCTCTCTCTCTCTCTCTCTCTCTCTCTCTCTCTCTCCTCTCTCTCTCTCTCTCTCTCTCTCTCTCTCTCTCTCTCTCTCTCTCTTGTCTGTGAAATACAATTGAAGAGGGCAAGTTTTCTGAAAACATATTTCTTCATATAGATGTAATAAAAGCATATATATAGTAAAAGCATAGTGCTCCCAAGGATTCAAAGCCCCAATTCGAACCATCAAATTTTGTTTAGAATACATCGAGACCAAGAAAGATTGGGAATACTATTTTTGCTTTCAAAATACTATTTTTGGCCTGTCCAAATACTAATTTTCATTTGCCGGGGTTGGCAGATCTGATTTGTATGTGTTTTTTAAAATTCTTTTATTTTAAAAATAATGGAAGAAGTACTTCATACAGTTGTGTCAAATTTGTGATTCATTCCCACTGGCACACAATGGCCTACTCTGTCAAAAAGCAGAACAGGTTTTAACACATGCGCAAGATGTTAAGAGTGTGTTTGCACCTGGAACCTCAGTTTGTAGTTTCATCCGAAGGACTTTCAGGGGAGGTGGAGTCGGCACTGATGTTAACTCCAGGGGGGAAAATCATCTTGAGCAAGATTTGAACCCTTGTCAACAGACTGCATGCACAAAGCTGTAACCAGCAGACTATCCCATCACAGACATGTGTGCGTCTGTCAAAGGGGTGGTTGGAATTTTAGAGGAGAGGTATTCAAGGAGAAGGGGGTCTCACTTTGTTTTTGAGGATAGCGGAATAAGCACTCTTGTTCTTTTTTTTTTTTTTACTTCTAGTCCCCCTGTGTATGCGATGGTGTAAATTTTGTCATGTGTTTCCTTGGCACAAAATGGCCTATTCTTTGGAAAGTGGAACAGGCTTTGATGGGGGTGCAAGATGATCTGCATGCGTTGGCACATAGCGCCTTACTTTGCAGCGTCCTTCGAAGAAAGGGTGTGGTTTAGGGAAAAGAGGCAGGGTATGTGGGGTTAGTCAACGTTATCATCATCATCAGCAAAGACAAAGACGGTTGTTGGAGGGGCATGAGGGATTTCTCCACTGTGGCCTGTCTGAGGATTTTGCAGCAACACGGCCATGTCAAGGCTGGTCCAGTCTTTGATGTTTGCCGTCCAGTTCTTCATCTGTCTGCCCCTGAGTCTTATCCTTCAAGGGTCTCCTGCGCGATAGTCTTGGCAAGAGAGCTGCAGCACAGGATTATATATTACTGTTGTTATCATTGTAATTATCAATTCTTTTATTTCAATCAAACCAGCCAGTTTTCTTCTCTTTACAACATCCAGAAGGGTTTCCCGTGGCCCAGCACTGACTCTTTGGTTCTGTGGTCTGGACAGGAGATATGTATAAGCTTTTGGGGTAATCTTTTTTTTCAAAGGATTGAATTTATTATAATCTCAAAGGATTGAATCGTATTTCCCATCAATTAAAAAAAAATCCAATTAGCAGTTAAAACATGCTGGTAGGATTGGTAAATTGTTATTTAAATAATCCTCAATACCTCTGTTGTCGACAGCTTCGTACCATTGTGCTTACCTGCTGTTGTGTCCACATGCATTCAGACCGACCAACCGACTGACCGACAACCCCTACCCCAGTGCATGCTGTTATTGCTAACATTAATCCTAACGCTAACCTTGTTTCTTAATCCTGGCCCCATATGTGGACACAAAGGCAGTAGATACTTGGTACAAGCTGACAACAGTGGTCAAACATTTTTCCTGGGGTTTTAGGGAGGAGGGGGCAACATTTTCAAAAAAGAATGCTAGGATGGGTAGGGTGCCTGTTCTAGTCTGTTGGAATAGGGAAAGGGGGACAATGGCTGATAAACAGCAGATTCCGTGTTAAGTGACACTCTGTCAGTAGTTCTTTTCTCTGTCAATTTCACACTGAGAAGTTGCTTGTAAAACCCAATATTTTCAGATTTGTTTATATTATTGGTGTCATCTGTCTTCATAGTCCAGGTTGTACCTCCTTACATGACAACAAACCAAAACAGCCCTCTGTCTTTCCGTGTGTTAGTCGGCTGGACAGTTTTCTTTTCTTTTTTCTCTTTTTTTTTTTGCTTGGCCGTGCCTTTTCTGGATCTGATGTTCTTGCTGTGATATCCTGAGTTGTTTTGTCAGAGTCCTTGAGGTTGCACAGGTTTTCCAGCTCTGATTCTATTTCTTCCTTTGCTCTGCTGTGGCTGGTTAGCTGATCCTTCAATGTGCATGACTTTGGTGTTTGGCGTTCAGTTTCAGTCCTGCCTTGTTTCCTGCAGCATTTATTTGAATCAGAATTCTCCTCATAGTTGTAATATCTCTGGATACAAGGGTGGTGTCATCGGTGTATTTTATGTTGGTCAAATTCCTTTCTCCTATTATCAGTCCCTTGTATTCTGTCTGCTGCTTTTTCTTATTTCAGTCTTTATTTTGAGGAAAATGGAATAAAAAGTTATTCTTTTTTACATCCAGTCCATGTGTTTATGCGGTATTGTAAATTTTGTCATCCGTTCCCAACGGCACACAAAGGCCTACTCTTTTGAAAAGTGGAACAGGTTTTCTTATGTGCATAAGATGTTCTGCATGCATTCACACACGTGACTTGGTTTAAAGTTTCACCCCTAGGACATGTGGGGGAAGAAGTCTTGGCAGTGTTGTGAGCTCCTTTCTCATCACATGCTCTATACATGTATATGTGGAAAAGGTGAAGAGAGAGAGAATAAAATCTTCCTTGACTCCCTCAGACCTGCCTACCCATATGATTTTATTGCATTTTTATGATTTTTAACCCTAAACATGAAAATATGAATTTCCACATAAAAATACCATTTTGACAACCACCAAAAAAAAATCACCAAAAAATAAAACCACTGCAATGGTCTTAAGGGATGTAACTCTTCCATGCCAATTACTTTCCTTGTCTGTGATTACTTCCCTTATTTGCATTACCCCAAGATTGCTAGTCATCACTTGACAGCCCTCTCTCTCTCTCTCTCTCTCTCTCTCTCTCTCTCTCTCTCTCTCTCTCTCTCTCTCTCTCTAGTAGCAAAAGGGAAAAAGGCAGTAGTTCAGGTTAAAAGAGTTTTTCAGAAATATAAAGAGATGACAGCAAATACTTTTTTCAAAATTTTTGATACAAAAATACAACCAATTTTGCTATATGCTGCTGAAGTATGGGGAACAAACCAGTTAGAACATATAGAAAAAGTTAACATGATGGCATGCAAAAGATTTTTAGGGCTGCCAACCAAAACACCAAACAAAATTATATATGGAGATTTGTGTAGATTCCACTCTATGTAAATTCATACACTGCCTGTATAAGATATTGGTTTCAGTTATCAGAAATGAATAGCGAACGGTTACCACACAAGGCATATCAAATGCTGTTGCGTCTAGATCACTCAGGAAAACAGTGCTGGGTTTCGAAAAAAAAGAGAAATTTTATGCTTAACTGGATTTAATATTGTTTAGTTGCAACAGGGTGTTGGGGATTTCAAAAGGTTTCTAAACATATTTAAACAAAAAAACTCATCGATTTATTTATTAAAGAATGGTCAGGAACTATAAGAGATTGTGATAGATATCAACCATATAAATCATTTAAGACTATTTTCGAAAAAGCAAGTTATGTAGTAGATGTTGAAAATTATTGTCTTCGTGTTGCCATTACGCAATTCAGGTTTAATGTACTCCCACTTAATAACAATGTACATCGCTATAAAGGATCTGTCCATTTTGTAAGAACCAGATTAAAAATGAAAACCACTTTGTGTTTATTTGTGCTGTGTATGATTCAAGGGTAAAATTCTTAAAAGAATCAAAAGAACTTTCTCTGCATTTGTTACTCAGAGCCACTGATCCTATCCACAGATACAATTTATCTAAATTTGTGTTCCATGCAATCAATAAGCGGAAAAAGTACTTTGTCTATTAGGTAATCCTGTGATGTACGTCTGTCTAAACATGTTCACTTTTATCTATAGCGCATATTATCAAGAATGTATCATGACTATGTTTTTCCTTATTTCCCACTTCTATACTTATGTCTCTGATTCAAATCATTACAGTGAAAAGTGAAATGTAAACTGTGGTTAGACAACTGTCCTGACGATTTGAACTGTAGTGGGTATGAGATGTGTATAAGCTTAAGATAACCAGTGATAGTAGAATACAGATATGTGCTGTTATTCAGATATTTTTCCTTTTTTTTTTCTTTTCCATGTTGTACTGTGGCCCAAGGCCAATGTGCTATTAAGTCATTTCAGTGTTTGTGTTTCTCTGAAATACCTATTGAAGAAGGCAAGTTTTTTTAAACACACATAAGAAAAGCATAGTGCTGCCGAGGAATCGAAGCGTCAAATAATGTTTAGAATACATCAAGACCAAGAAAGATTGGAATACTATTTTTGCTAGCAAAATACTATTTTTGGCCTGTCCAAATACTATTTTTCATTTGCTGGGGTAGGCAGGTCTGCTCCCGTTGTAGAAGTCTCAGTGCTCTCCCTTCATCTAATTGTTGATGTTATTAGAGAGATCTGGTGTCTATCAAAATTCATAAGAGTTGCAGGTATTTTTTGAAATTTGATTTGATGCCTTTAACCAGTGTAGCTTGTGTCTTTTACAGAAATTTACATACCTTTAAAAAAAAAATGTCCTGAGTCTTTAATATTGTTTATTATTTTGCGATGAATTCTTGCTTTTCAGTTCCTGTTTATATTGATAATACTTGGGATGTATTGCTGTAAGGTTTCTTTTCTCCTGTAGAACTTGTTTGTTATCCTCCATCCCCCAAAACAAAAGGAATTAAATCTTGAATCTTGAGAAGCCCATTTCTGACAGGCCTGTGAACGAGTGGTTGTGTATGACACTGTCCGATGCCTTGCTGTAATCTGTTACAATTGTAGACTTTCTGTTCAGTGTTCCTGATTTTCTGTATAAGTATTTGTAGCACAAACACTGTGTCTGTTGTTCCATGGTTTTTTCTTTCACTTGCCTGGCAGTCTGAGATCTCTTCCTCTACTTTGATAACTGTTTGATTGCCAACAGAATTTCGCCAGTGTGACTGATCAGGGTAGTGTAAGGATAGAGAAAGAGAGTGAGAGTGTGTGTGGGTTTTTTTTGTTTTTATTTTATTTTATATAGAGGATAATGGAATAAGGACTCATGTGCTTTTTTACATCCAGTCCCGGTGTGTATGCAGTTTTTGTAAATTGTGTTATCTGTTCCCACTGTGTGTGTGTGTGTGAGTGTGTGTGTGTGAGAGAGAGAGGCAAGGCAAGGCAAGGCAAAATTCTTTTATTCGAGGATAATAGATAAGCACTCATGTGCTTTTTTACATCCAGTCCCCGCCCTTTTCAGGAAAACATCAAGATAAAAAGATACTAAACAGTAAAACTATATGCAGTACCAAACAACATAAAGGAATAAGGACATTATACATAATAAGATGATAAAAATGCACACTTTCAGAAGACGAAAATCAGAAGCCACAATAAAATGATTTTGATTATAAAAGAAAAAGAGAAGCGTTAATAGATAAAGAGCAACCAAAGAAACATAATGAAATAAACAACTTAGCAACCAAGAAAAGTCCACCCAAAAAGAGAGAGAGAGAGAGAGAGAGTGCAAATAAGGGTGAAGGAGTGATCTATCCCACAGGCAAATCCATGCAGTGGCGTATCTTTATGGAATATTGTCAACAATGCATGCTGCTGCAAAACAAGCATGACAGTTGCATACTTGAGTGTGTGTGGGTTTTTTTTTATTGTATTCTTTTATATTGAGGATAATGGAATAAGCACTCATGTGCTTTTTTACGTCCAGTCCCCATGTGTATGCAGTTTTGTAAATTTTGTCATCTGTTCCCACCGGCAACAATGCCTACTCTTTTGGAAAGCAAAACAGGATTTAATGTGCACAATATGTTCTGCGTGCGTTCGCACATGGGGGCTCGGTTTATAGTCTCTTCCAAAGAACTTTTGGGGAGAGTGAAGTCTGCACTTAACTCCAAAGGAAAAAATCCGCTCACGTGGGATTCAAACCCTGGTGGTCAGATTGTGAGCGCATTGTTCTAACCACTAGGCTGCCCTGGGTACCAATGCCATAAGTTGTTTTTTTTTGTGGCAAATATGTATTGATCTTCCACTATTTAGCAGATCATTTTACACCTGCATCTGATGAAAAATTTGTGTGATGGAGTTGTGCCGTGCCATTTACTTTTTTGTGCTTTTTTTGTAATGAGATACAAGCAAGGACAGTCGAGTTGGTTTTATACCCCGTTTTAAATGGTACATAGTTGCCCACTTTTAATACGTATTTTAAAATGTGACGAGGTGATAGCCCCGATATGGCCTGTGCGGTCAGCGGGGCTCTAAGCAACATCATTGGATTGGATTGGGCTTTAAACAGGTCAGGACCTGTGAGGGCCTTTGGTATGGACAAGAATGTTGTTGGCATTGCTGAGTAATTGATTTGTTGATCTTCAACTTGTTTGTATGCTGAAGTCATGTATGTTAATTTTGGATATTCGACTGGATTTTGTGTGAGTTTTGGATTACCCCTTTGTTTCATTGATACTTTTCTTTTTCTTTAATCTGATGAAACGGGAAACAAAAGAAATAAGGACCCAATTCCCTCAGTCGCCACCCCCCACCCCCACCCCCAAATTATCATCATCATCATCAACAATGCATTTGTGGTCCCTTCCCTTTATTTTACATTCCTGTCATCCTTATGAAGATCAATGCAAGTGTGGCCCATTTTCCTAGCTTACACACCTTTATCATCATCAATGCAGGTGTCTCCCTTCCCACCACCCCCCCCCCCCCCCCCCCCATCATCATCATTATTGCCATCATCAATGGTCACAGCCCCCTGCCGTTACCATATCGATGCAAATTGCCAAATTTTCTTGGCTACATATCCCTGTTACCATCATTAATGCAAATTGCCACATTTTCTTGGCTACATATCCTTGTTACCATATCAATGCAATTTGCCACATTTTCTTGGCTACATATCCCTGTTACCATATCAATGCAATTTGCCACATTTTCTTGGCTACATATCCCTGTTACCATATCAATGCAAATTGCCACATTTTCTTGGCTACATATCCCTGTTACCATATCAATGCAAATTGCCACATTTTCTTGGCTACATATCCCTGTTACCATCATTAATGCAGGTGTGGCCTACTTCCCATGATCACACATCCATGTCATTGTTGTCATCATCATCATCATCATCAATGCCCCTATCCCCATCGCCAACCACACCTATCATCATCATCATCATCATCATCATCATCATCATCATCATCATCAATACCCCTACCCCCATTGCCAACCACCCCTATCATCATCATCATAACGTCCCTATCCCCATTGCCAACCACCCCTATCATCATCAATACCCTATCCCCATAGCCAACGACATCTATCATCATCATCATAACGTCCCTATCCCCATTGCCAACCACCCCTATCATCATCAATACCCTATCCCCATAGCCAACGACATCTATCATCATCATCATAACGTCCATATCCCCATTGCCAACCACCCCTATCATCATCAATACCCTATCCCCATAGCCAACGACATCTATCATCATCATCATAACGTCCCTATCCTCATTGTCAAATCCCCCTATCAGCATCATCATCATCATCAACGTCCTTATCCCCATTACCAACCACCTTTATCATTTTCATCATCATCACCTATGCCCATCGCCAACCACCCCTATCATCATCATCATCATCATCAACACCCCTATCCCCATTGCCAACCACCCCTATCATCGTCATCAACGCCTTTCTCCCCATTGTCAAATCCCCCTATCATCATCATCATCATCATCAATGCCCCTATCCCCATTTCCAAACACCCCTATCATCATCATCATCATCAATGCCCCTATCCCCATTTCCAAACACCCCTATCATCATCATCATCATCATCATTATCAATGCCCCTACCCCGTAGCCATCCACCCATTTCAACATCATCATCATCATCATTTTCATCAATACCCCTATCCCCATAGCCAACGACACCTATCATCATCATCATCATCAATGTCCCTATCCCCATCGCCAACGACACCTATCATCATCATCATCATCAATACCCTATCCCCATCACCAACCACCCCTATCATCATCATGAACAATGTCCCTATCCCCACTGCCAAGCACTCATCATCATCATCATCATCAATACCCCTATCCCCATTAGCAACCACCTCTTTCATCAACATCATCATCATCATCATCATCAATGCCCCTATTCCAATTGCCAGCCACCCCTATCATCATCATCATCATCATCATCATCATCAATGCCTGTATCTCAATTGTTTACCACCCCTTTCATCATTATCATCATCATCATCACCATCAATGCCCCTATTCCAATTGCCAGCCACCCCTATCATCATCATCATCATCATCAATGCCTGTATCCCAATTGTTTACCACCCCGGCCCCTTTCATCATTATCAACATCATCAACATCATCATCATCATCATCAATGCCTGTATCCCAATTGTTTACCACCCATTTCATCATTATCAACATCATCATCATCAATATCATCATCATCAATGCCCCTACCCCATAGCCAACCACCCATTTCATCATCATCATCATCATTTTTATCAATACCCCTATCCCCTTTGCCAACCACCCCTATCATCATCATCATCATCATCATCAATGCCCCTACCCCATAGCCAACCACCCATTTCATCATCATAATCATCATCATTTTCATCAATACCCCTATCCCCATAGCCAACGATACCTATCATCATCATCATCATAATGCCCTTATCCCCATTGGCAAACATCATCATCATCATCATCATCATCAACATCAATGCCCCGATCCCCATTGTCAAATACCCCTCCCATCATTATTATCATCAATGCCCTTATTCCCATTGTCAACTACTCCTATCATCATCATTACCATCATCATCAATCCCCCTATCCCCATTGCCAACCATCACTATCATCATCATCATCAGTGCCCCTATCCCCATTGTCAACCATCACTATCATCATCATCATCAGTGCCCCTATCCCCATTGCCAAATACCCCTCCCATCATCATCATCATCATCAGAGCCCTTATTCCCATTGTCAACCACACATATCATCATCATTATCATCATCATCATCATCAATGCCCCTATCCCCATTGGCAACCACCCCTATCATCATCATCATCATCATCATCATCGATGCCCCTATCCCCATTGGCAACCACCCCTATCATCATCATTATCATCATCATCATCATCAGTGCCTCTATCCCCATTGTCAACCACCCCTATCATCATCATCATTATCATCATCATCATCATCATCAATACCCCTATCCCCATTGTCAACCACCCCTATCATCATCATCATCACCAATGCCCCTATCCCCATTGTCAACCACCCCATTCCCCTGTTATCATCATCATGATCATCATAATTAAAGTGTCACCAACTTCTCTTGGTCCATGTCCCTTGGTTATTAGCCCCCTCCCCCCCCCCCCCTTCCCATTATCATCAGAATCATCTCCATCATCCAATCCCTGTGTGTATGCAGTTTCTGTAAATTTTTTCATCTGTTCCCACCGGCACACAATGACCTACTCTTACAAAAAGCATAACAGGATTTAGACGTGTGTGCAAGATGTTCTGCGTGCATTCGCACATGGGGCCTTGATTTACAGTCTCATAGGACAGACTTTTGGGGAGAGTGGAGTCAGCAGTGATGTTAAATCCAGGGGAAAAATCCCCTCGACGGGGAATCGAACCCGGGTCATCAAATTGCGTGCACAATGTTCTGACCACTAGGCTATCCTGTCCCCCCTCATCAATGCATGAGTGGCCCACTTTCCTTGGTCACATACCCCCATCATCACCATCCTCATCTGAAAAGCAAGTGTGGCTTGCTTCATTTGGTCTTAAACCCCTGTCATGATATCCTCATCATCATCAGTAGAGGTGTTTGCCCCTTCCCATGGTCACACTTACCTATAATCATCATCATTATCAATGCAAGTGTGGCCCATGTTTCTTGGTCACATTGTAGCTGTATTATGTCTGAGACTTTTTTTTTTTAGTTCTGCATTTCTCACAGTATTGTGTGGGCTTTTTGAATATTGCAAATCTACCCCATCCCCCCTTTTAAAAAAAAAAAATTAGTATGATGAAATGTAGAACAAACATAGACCTATGATTGTCTTTGGTATGTGCAAAAATGTAATTGATTTGTCTTTTGGTGCTGCTGTATAATGTTCAAGACATTATTTTTTTTAGTTCAGGATGTCTCACAGTGTTGTGTGGGCTTTTTGAATATTGCAAATCCACCCCCGCCTTTTTTTAAAAATTATTTGTAGGATGAAATGTAGAACAAACACAGACCTATGAGGGTCTAGGGTATGTGTAAAAAGGTCATTGATTTGTGGTGGTGGCAAATCTGTGTACTGATCTTCCACTGGATGGCAGATCATTGCAGATTTTACACCAACACCTATATCTTTCAAAAAAAAGTTGAAATAATTGTGGCATACCGTTGACCTATATTGTGTGTATACCAGCTGGGTCGAGTTGATGGATGTTTGAAATTTATGTATATTAGGCTGATATAGAGAACAAGTCCTTTTTGGGGGAGAGGATGAATATTTGTGGCAAACGTGGCAAGGAAGGATTTTTTTTTTTCAGTTCTTTTATATCGAGGATAATGGGATAAGCACTTTTGTGCCTTTTTTCATCCAGTCCCCGTATGTATGCAGTTTTATAAATATTGTCATCTGTTCCCACCAGTAATAGCCTACTCTTATGAAAAGCGGAACAGGATTAAACGTGTGCGCAAGATGTTCTGCGTGCATTTGCACATGGGGCCTCGGTTTATAGTCTCATGGGAAAGACTTTAGGGGAGAGTGGAGTCAGCACTGATGTTAACTCCAGGGGAAAAATCCCCTTGAACGGGAATTGAACCTGGGTCGTCAAATTGTGAGCAAATGTTCTGACCACTAGGCTATTCCCCTCCTGGAATTAGTGTGTGTGTGTGATGGGGGGGGGGTTAAATGCATATGTGTGTGTGAAATGAGGTCATATTAGTACTTGATGTATGTTTGATATATAACATATATATATCATTTATTATTAGTTCTGATTATGTGATACATTTTGTGTATGAAATATCTAATCTTTTTTTTTCACTTAAAAATCTTACATGTGAAAGAAATGAAGAACTGTGATGACCTTTGGTATGGGTGTGAATATTATCAGTTTCACGTGTATTAGTTTAGTTATGTTACTTTGGGATATTAGACACATTTCATGTGTGTGAAATATCCACTCTTTATTCCTTTTTTTTTCTTACAAATCTGCTGAGATGTGAAATTGATTACTAATTGATGCTTGAAAGTGTAATGATTTGACTGTGTCTGTGTGTGAATTGTAATAGGGTATTAGTAAGATGGGGGGGGGGGGGGTATGCTTGAATTTTGTTGTTGCTGCTGCTTTTTTTTTTTTTTTAACAAGGTACATGAAAGAAAACTTGATGATAATTGGAATGAACTTTTTTTTTCAGGTGTAATGGCTGGTTTGGGGTGGGGATTTTTGTTTTTTGTTTTCTTTTTAGTGCAAAAATGTCCTGAAACAGTGTTTAATGTTTAAGTTTTGATTTTATGGTTAATATCAGCTAAACTGGGGGTTGTTGGGGGTTTTTTAACTTGAAAAAGGTTTTGAAGTGATGATTGCTGTTTAAGTGCTGATTTAAATATTTGAAGTGTTGGCTGCATTTTTTTTTTTTTTAACCCAAACAACAAAATATTGCTGTTAAAGCAAAACTTGACTGTTGGTGGCAGATATGTGTAATGATCCTCTGCTTGTTGGCAGATCATAACAGATTTTACACCAACTTATGTGTGTTAAAGAAAAGGTGTATGAAAAATTAATGGTGCACTGTTTCAAGTATAGTGGTGCATGTGTGTGTGCGTATGTGTGTGTTTATTTTATTTTTTATTCATGTGTATTTTATTCTTTTATCTATTTATTTTAATTTTATTCTTTTAATATTGAGGATAATGCAATAAGCACTCATGTGCTTTTTTACATCCAGTCCCTGTGTGTATGCAGTTTTTGTAAATCGTGTCATCTATTCCCACCAGCACATGATGACCTACTCTTACGAAAAGCGGAACAGGATATCATGTGTGGCCAAGATGTTCTGCGTGCATTTGCACACAGGACCTCGGTTTATAGTCTCATCCGAAGGACTTTTGGGGAGAGTGGAGTCAACGCTGATGTTAACTCCATAGGAAAAATCCCCTCCACCGGGAATCGAACTCATGGTGTGTGTGTATACATGCCGGCAGTCGTGCACGTGTGTGTGTATAGATAAAGGGAGTTAAATGTTTGAAAGGAAGAAAGTTTTGAGCATGTGAGCTTGTGTTTTTCTTTTTGGTGGGTAAGGGGTAGGATGTTAATATAAATCTGCCAGGTGGTGATTTGCAAGAAAACATTCTGTGTGTGTGTGTGTGTGTGCGCGCGCATGTGTGTGTGTGCGCACATGTGTGTATGTGTGTGTGAGCGTGTATGTGTTTGTATGTGCATCTGTGTGTGTGTGTGTGTGCCATGTGTGTGTGCTATGTGTGTGTGTGCCATGTGTGTGTAGTATGAAGTAGTGTTGGTAGTGAATTATTTTTAGGTATGATGATTATGTTTATTTGAATTTGTTCTGGATACCTGATAATGATTTGTATGTGTAGATTTAAAAAATGCACCATTGCTTTATATGATGAATTGTGGAGTATGCAAATGGGGACATGTGATGTCATGTGTTTGTGCTGGTGACAAATCTGTGCACTGATCATCCACTGGTTGGTGGATCAGTGCAGATTTTACACCAACACCTCTGTCTTTGAAATGGATTATATGAAACATTTGGCTGTTATATTTCAAGTGTACTGATCAAGAGAGAGAGAAATTTGTTTAATGTTTCTTTTCTTTATGGGGGTGGGGGGTCATATTGACACTGTACGCTTTGGTTGTTTGATATTTTTAAGTAGGAATGAATTGTCAGAATTTATTTGTACTCTTTGTTTTTCTTTTATTTTTAATTCTTGGTGGAATTATTTGTTTTTGTAACTGCAATCACATTTTTACATGTAACATCTTTTTCAAAATGTTTTAAGTCTTGTGACATAAAAAAAAAAATCAAAGACTGAAATATTTATTTCATCCTGACATGCTTCTTTGAAATAATAAAAAGTTGCTTTTTCACCTAATTGTGTGTTGTGTGTGTGTGTACGTGTGTGTGTGTGTGTGTGTGTGTGTGTAACTAAGTTTTAAGGTATATAGATATGTATTTTGTTCTGTATTTAAGAATGAATGAACCTTTAACGTCTTTTTCACACATGATTTTAGATAACACCCCTCCCCCTCCAATCCTTAACACACACACATGCACACATACACACACACGTACATGTGCGCACACACATGTACATGTGCACACACACACACACACACACACACACACACACACACACACACATACACACACACCAGAATAATTTACAGTAGCTTACCAACTGGGGATTTTAAAAGTATTTGCATAATCTCATCAAAATAAACATTTCTGTTATACAAGATTTCCTTTGCATCACTGAATCGGAAAGCAGTTTGCATTACAAATAAGTGATGGCTACAAATTGAATTAGAACATTTTCTTTAACTTGTATATTGAATTTTCCATTATGAGTCTCACTCTGTAAATTAAAGCATGTTATATTTAATTTGTGTTTTGACGGCAGGGCAACACATTTTCGCTCATATGACAGACAACAGTATTTGCTGTCTGAGCGTTTGAAGAAGAATTTGTGTTACAGGAAACAAAAGTTCACTACCAGCTTGAAAATGTGTTAATCCTGTAAGTCAGAATGCGGCTACTTCTAATGGTGGGGAAAAACAGTCACATCAACAAAATCTCATCATCGGTGAGCCTCA
>CM060329.1:1021270-1026270 GCA_030674155.1 Stramonita haemastoma
CTGCTGCCTCCTCTGTTGGGAGGTCCCCTTGTCATGTCGATGTGCACTTCTGCTGGAGAACACTGTCCAGAAACGGTGCTCACGCTCCCCGTGACGGGATCAGGCCTCATGGCTCCGTTGTGGAAAGCAACCTTGGTCCCCGGCTTCAGAGCCGAGGTGTCTTGGACAGACTTGAGGGTGAAGAGCCGTGGGTAGCGGCAGTAGAGCACGGCCAGCACAGCCCCTATGGCGAAGAAGAGCATCTCCATCAGGTAGGTCCACACGGTGAGAAAGGCCAGCAGGCGAGGGGTGGGGTGAGACACCGCCAGCATGTGGACAAAGCCGAAGATGTTGTAGGCAGACAGACACAGGCGATACGCCGGGAACACCGCTCCATGCCATCGCCACTGGAATATTAAAAAAAAAAAAAAAAAAGGTTGATAATAACAATGCAGACGTTATAGTTGAATGGGGAAAATGGCTGATGATGACAATGCAGACGCTATAGTTGAGTGGGGGAAAATGGCTGATGATGACAATGCAGACGCTATGGTTGAGTGGGGGGAAATGGTTGATGATGACAATGCAGACGCTATGGTTGAGTGGGGGAAAATGGTTGATGATGACAATGCAGACGCTATGGTTGAGTGCAGACGGGATAGCTCCCTGATCGGACCAGTCGCTTTCCCCCAAGCTAAGGTTAAGCAGCATCGAGCGTAGTTACCAAATGGATGGGTGACCGTTTGCGCACCTTGGATTCAGTACAGTTCCCCCAGTTCACCCAGCTGTAAATGGGTACCTGCCCTCTTTAGAGTTAGGGAAGGTAAAGCAGCGAGGGACAGGAGATGGGCGCCGCCCTCAACATACTGGCCCTAAAAAAGCTGAGGTCTCTGATGCCTCGCTCCCCTACAACCACATTGATTATGGGACACCTTTACGGGTTTTTTTTTAATAGTTGAGTAGAGAGAATGTTTGCATTTCTTATTTTATTGGGGTCCCATGAAGTCATGGGTTCGAATCTCGGCAAGATGATCTCGCCTTGGCATTCTTAAGTGCAGAGCTGCCAATGCCTTAAAGCTTCTATCTGTATATACTCGAGCAGGAGATCCAATAGGAAAAGATCTCGTCATTCATGACTGTGTTCTTTGGGTTATGGTGACACAAATGTAGCCAGAAGGCAATGATTCTGTTTTTGGAAAGGGGTGGATGGACTCTGCCAAGTTCAACCTGCCTTACAGACCCGGCATGAAAAAGTTCAGTGCAATCGAGGAGTAGTAGTAGGCACCCATCAGTCTCAGAAGACTATGGAGTTGCGCTCTAGTCTTTAGAGCGCAAAGCCTGGGTAAGTTAATATGGAGGGCAAGCTATTACCCATGCAGCATACCCCCGCCCCCCCTCTCCACGCCACTGGAATGGTCCATTGGAAAGGCAATGACCGATGCGAATGGTTCCAGTACCGTCGCAGGAGCCACCAGAACGTTGCCATATACCTACAGCCCCGAGCCACTCTGGGGACTCCAACTCCCCGATTTTTCCTCAGGGATAGTGTCTTAACACGACACCTGTGAGCATACTGGTTTTTTATAATTTTGTCATCCGCTCCTACCGGCACACAATGGCCTGCTCTTCTCAAAGGCGGAACGGGGTTTTAACGTGTGTGCAAGATGTTCTGCATGCGTTCGCACACGGGGCCTCGGTTTATAGTCTCATCCGAATGAGGAATCGAGGAGTAGAAAGAAAATAAAACAATGGAATAGCAGCGAAACACTGCACAACAGAAAAAGATATCATTAAAACAGACCCAGGCATTGATACTCAACCCACATAAATACAGGAATCAAATGAGCTGGTCTTCATTGCAGTATGCCAGAATTTAAAGAAGAAGAAAAAGACAGTTTGAAAAACGCATCATCGTTAATTTACATACCATCTCTTTACAGATTAAGTCCAAACATTAATTCTTTTTTCTCTCTTGTTCTTCTTCACCATCATCAACGCAATCTCAATCACTGTCAATTACTGGCTTCATTTTTTTTTCCATTGATGTCAAAGTTTTAACATATTGTGTGATAAGCAAAAAGAACTACTAACATACTGACTAAAATAACGGTTGTTCATTACAACGGCTTTTTGATAAACAAATGACAGTCAAATGTGAAAGTAATAAGGGTTGTTCAGTACAACGGCTTTCTAATTAACAAATGACAGTAAAATGTGAAAGTAATAACGGTTGTTCAGTACAAATGGCTTTCTAATAAACAAACACAACTGCTAAATGTGAAGATAACTGAAGACAGGCCTGTACATTACAATGATCACCCTGTTCTCCTGACCTGCTCTTGGTTCTAATTTCCCGGAGTTCTGACCTGATCCCTTCACAGTTTGTCCTCTCTCCTCAGCCACAGCTCTCAGCTTCACCCCTAGTCAGAGTTTTGCTTTGTGACCGTTAATGCCCACCATGAAGACAGCTGCACTCTGGCTTCGGGAGGATCTACTACTTCCTGGTCTTCACGGCATTTAGAGTTTTCCGTTTTTCTCATATTCCTGGTGCTTTCTCACCAGCTTTCCAAGCTCACTGGGTAAATGTCTCCTCTATCAAAGAAGTGTAGGCTTAACCCCGGTATTCTGTATACCTTCTTGTTTTGTTTGTTTTTACTTTAACCTCTTTTGGATCCCTTGTTGCTTCAAAAAGCATGGGAAGAATTTGTCCTTCATAATAGTTGTAGTAGGCACTAGGCACCCATCAGTTGTAGTAGGCACTAGGCACCCGTCAGTCTCGGAAGACTATGGAGTTGCACTGTAGTCTTTAGAGCGCAAAGCCTGGGTAAGTAAGTATGGAAGGCAAGCTGTTACCCATGCACCAGCCCCCCCCCCCCCCCCTCTCCACGCCACTAGAATGGTCAATTGGAAAGGCAGTCGTCGATACGAATGGTTCCAGTAACGTCGCAGGAGCCGTCAGAACGTTGCCATACACAGCCCCGAGCCGCCCTGGGGACTCCCCAATTTTTTCTCAGCATGCACACAGGTGTCCGCCCTTCATAGATCCTCCATGGTCCTGCACCCTCCTACCTCTGTGAATGTCTTCACTTGTACACACCTTCTCGCTCCCTCCGCTCGTCCACAGATACTTTGTCCTTAAGAATACCCAGATTCAACCTATCTACCGTTGGCCGCCGTTCTTTCTCTGTTTCTGGTCCATCGATCTGGAACGACCTTCCTCTCTCCCTCCGGCAAAAGCCTACTTATGACACTTTTAAATCCAACCTCAAGACACACTTATTCCAAACCTAAATTTTCTCCTTCCGCTTCCATCTCTTTCCTGTCCCTGCCTTCAACATCCACCTGCCAGGGTGCATGGCGTTTGTAGGTGTGTGCGTGCGCGCGCGTTCTGCGTGCGTGCGTGCGTGCGTGCGTGCGTGTGTGTGTGTGCATTCGAATTTGTTAAAACTGTAAATTGCTGTTGATTGTGTTGTGTTGGTCGAATGCAAGCGCTTTGATTTGTTCTTACAAGATATAGCGCTATACAAATTCCATGTATAATTATTATTATTATTATTATCCCCTGTTGAATACATTGAAGCTTCACCTCATCCGTCTGTGTGTAGCATTGTGTGCATTCCACAACGCCCAGACTGCTCGCCTGACAGGAAGAGAGGCTGCATGTTGGCAATGTATCTGTGTTCTTCCTTCTGGAATCTTGTCAACTCTCTTTGACACTACTGTCTGCCACATGTTCTCAACAGTTAGAAAAAAGAAACTTGCAAGGCATATCCAGTAGCATTGCCAGTCATTTTCACACCACTAAAAGTCACGGTAGTTTTCTCTGCATTTCTGTGAACTCAAACAAAAAAAGAGTGCTGCCATTAAGAAAAAAAAAACCCTGGCAAACAAACTGAAGCTCTGGCATGATGTTTTTATAACAGAAACTATATCTATAATATACACTTGTCATTGACAATATTTCTTAAAGCATGTCTCCCTTCTATCCCTTTTATAAGCAAAACCTCTTTGCATAATCTAATTGATACATAGTATCATAATTATGTCAAAACAAACATGAGAGCTGAATCATGTGTGCCATCATGACCGGGGGGAGGGGGGGGGGTGCGTGTATGTGGGTGGGTGGGCGGGTGTGTTAGAGAGAGATAGATAAAGAGAGAGAGAGAGAGAGAGAGAGAGAGAGAGAGAGAGAGGAGAGAGAGAGAGAGAGAGAGAGAGAGAGAGAGAGAGAATGTTTACATACATGTAAACAGGCTAAGGTGTTTGGTTTTCAAGCTCTTTTGCATGAAGACGGTGGAGAAGGCAAGTGTCCATACAACAAACATTCCCCATTCCTATCAACAGCTAAAACAACAAGCAAACCAACAACGGATAGAGAAAAAAGCTAAAAGGCGGTAAGTCACAAGGCTTACCTGTGCAGTGCAGAACACATCCACGCTGTGAAACCTCAGAGCAAAATTCATCCGGGAAAATTCCTCTTTTAACACTGTCGCCACCATTGCCCTTTTTTCTTACCTCTCTCCTTCTCAACACACACAATATAAATAACTGAAGTCAGGATATAAAAAAAATTCCTCGAAAAAGAAACAAGCCTGAAACTCCACACCAAAATGGCCGACATCAACCTTCTCCAGTTAATGGGCCTTGATGCTGTTTAAACAAGAGTTGGAGGCAAAATGATTCGAAAGGGATGACTCCTTACGGTCCCTAAACAGTCTGTGTTGTTATCGCCATGTCAGTTGTGTAAGGCTGTGCAGCAGCGGTAACAAGTGACTGGGATTTCACACGCCATGCTGGCCTACTTGTCCCCGTTTAGTTATCTCTCTTTGTACTAATACACACAGCCGGCCGGCCATTAACTCTTTGTATGCCAGCGTCTTTCCGTTATGAATTTTGTCATAAAATTATTTGTGTGGTTATCTTTCTCTTTTTTAAAAATAATACACTACTAATAAGGAATGAATACTAGTGTTTTGAAAGGCAACCTTTAAAAAAGCATTATACTGATTATTGAATTACAG
>CM060329.1:1033770-1043770 GCA_030674155.1 Stramonita haemastoma
ATTTATGCTAACTCCTGGAAATGAAACACTGCCATCTTAAAGAGACACATGGGTAACAGTCGTTGAAGTTTCTCTGATTTCCAAGTGTTCTGTTTCAAATTTTGAACACAGAGCGTTTAAAGCAGTCAACAACGAAGTTTTCTGTCAAGACGACAGACTTTGATACTCAATTTCATAGGGTTGAAATAGACTGTAAGAAAATGAAAATTCTGGTTGCATCATCATCATCATCATCATCATCATCTCTCTCTGTCTCTGTCTCTGTCTCTGTCTCTCTCTGTCTCTCTCTGTCTCTGTCTCTCTGTCTCTCTCTGTGTCTGTCTGTCTGTCTGTCTGTCTGTCTGTCTGTCTGTCTGTCTGTCTGTCTGTCTGTCTCTCTCTCTCTCTCTCTCTCTCTCTCTCTCTCTCTCTCTCTCTCTCTCTCTCTCTCTCTCTCTCTCTCTCTTCTGGTGTTTTTGCTGACAGAGGTGTTCCATACAGACACGGCTCAGCCAGGTCTTATCGGGGTTTGAAGTGGTTACCCTGCTTCAATCCACCTCGCCCAAAATTACCACCCCCTTCTCTCCTTCCTCTCTTCCTCCTCCCACTCCTCTTTTATCTTTGAGGGTAGTGTACACACGTCAATGCAATCTCCATATATCTCCGTATTTATATATATATATACATATATATATATATATATATATATATATATATATATATATATATATATATATATATATATATATATATATATATATATCGAGGGTTGCCTGCCAGAAGCGGCTATCGGCCACTTTTTCACTTTTTCACTTTTTGGTATGTGGAGACTCTTTATAGCATATACTTTACTGTTACAATAAACCGTGTGGCTGTGATTGATTTTTAAGTAGTTATTTACAAAAGCCATTTCGGTTTATCAAAGTTCTCACCCATCCCAACCCTGCCTGGAATGCCCAGAACACGATAGCCGCTACTGGCAATGCAAATTCATCTATTTCTGATTTCAATTTTCCTCCCCAAAATGTCTATCTGGGGATGATTGAAGCAGGTAGAGGCAAAGTGGCTACAGGCTACATTGTTTTGACCCTGCACAAACCGGCCAATTGTACATGATTACTGCTGGCGATTGCGAAAGAGGGGGGTTCTGTAAATCCTAGTCTCTAATCTAATAATAGAGGGATGTGGCAGCAACATCCTGCTTACAGAGGAACTATACAGGGAGACATAATTTTTTTAGACTTCCATTTTCATCTGCGTTTGCACAGGAAGAAGACTGCTGGTAATGTTTAAAATTAAGGACTTTTAATACCATAGTTTGTTGAAGTTCTTGTTTATACAAACAAAAGTCGAAATATAATAGTACTCATCGTTACAGTGTGCAATTTGCGCAATATAACGTTTGAATTAATGTCATTTGGACAAAATATTGCTTAATAATGCGATTATGCCGGAAATAAATAACAATTTAGTAAGAAGCTTTCTTGGCAAACTTTTGTATTTTTTCTTGTTTTAGTTTGAGTTGTTCAGTTCCCTTTCCATGATAAACAAATGCATGTGGGTTTGCAATTGGGCTTAGGACTGACAAGGGACAGATGAAACTATTGGACGTAAAGTTGGGTTCTTTCAGATTCTTTATTATTTAAGGGGGTGGAGGTGATTTTTGTTGTTGTTGTTTCTTTGTTTGTTCGTTTTATTTCTTGTATCATATGCAGAGACAGTCAAAGGTGCACGCACACACACTAACACACACACCACTCACACACACACACACACACACACACACACACACACACACACACACACACACACACACACACACACACACACACACACACAGCTCATCTCTCACATCATAACTATTCACTTCTTGCATTGCAGTCTCTTAACGTAGATGCTAACAAGCTTCCCAAATTTAACCATTTTTATTATCCACCATTATTAACTTGCAGCAGTACAACCAAAAGAGTCCAAACAGCAGTGTACGTTAGAGCAGATTTAAGCTACTCTCCTCTGTCTTTACCCCCTGTTTCAACATCTACAGATGAGTTTTTTGCAACAGCAGTCACTATCAAAGTAAACAAGCAAACAGATTTAAATGTAGTATCTGAATATTATCCAAAGGGTCCAAAAGCAGAAAGTACAGACTGGATTAAACATATTGATCTGACAAGTAAAAAATGGATAGTGCTTGGAGATTTCAACGCACATGCTCCATTTTGGGAACCTAATTGTTGCAATGTGACCTGTAACAGATTAATAGAAAACATCGTTGACTCAAAGTTGATTCTTCTAAATGATGGTAGTATAACAAGATTACCTGATATTGCAAGCCATAAACCATCATCAATTGATTTATCATTAATATCGCCTGAATTAGGAGTTAATGCAGTCTGGCTCACCAATGATGATACATTAGGAAGCGACCATTTTCCTATAATACTACAGTTTAAAAAAATTATGTTTGAAAAAGAAGCCAAAGTTGACGATGTAATCCCTAAATTTGTTTATAAATGTGCTAATTGGGACCTATTTCAGTCCATATTATCTAACATAAACTGTACATATCTTATAGATGAAACTATTGATTTGTCATATGACAAATTTTGCAAAGCTGTTTTGCAGGCAGCAGAAAAATATATTCCCAAATGCAAAAAGATGCAAGATTGGAAGTACTTTGGGAATGTGTGGTGGAATAATGAATGTGAGGAAGCGGTATACTTAAAAAAGATAGCTTTTAAAAAATGGTTGCAAGACAGATCGGAAGTAAACTTTATTAATATGAAGCACGCTAAGAATCATAGTAACAGAGTTGTAGCTCTAGCCAAGAAAAATTATTTTTCAAATTTTTGTATGGATGAAATATCCGAATCAAAAGATTTACACAAAGTGTGGAAAAAAGTGTTTTTAAATGAAAAATGGAAACATTTTGCCTGTCTTTCCAATAAAACTCCATAATAATGAAATGCCTTCCTCCTTTGACAAGGCTGAAGCATTTGTAAAGTCTTTTTCAGATAACAACACTTTGTCAAGTCTGAATCCAACTGACAAAGGCTTTGGAGAGACAGAAGAAAGAAAAGATGAATATAAAGATCCGGTTTCCAAACAAGACTACTTTTTAAATTCTTCTATCACATTTAAAGAATATAACGAAGCTTTAGAATTATTCTCTTCAAATTACAGTGCTGTGGGCATTGATGGCATTTCATACCAATTATTACAGCACTTGCCTTTAAAATGGAGGGAATTACTTCATTTATTTTACCAAAAATGTTGGTTAAATGGAACCCTCCCTACTCCCTGGAAGAGGTCAATTGTAATACCAGTTCCAAAAAAGGGCAAATCTAGATCTTGTATTAATAATTACAGACCAATAGCATTAACTTCACAAGTGGGAAAAGTTTTAGAAAAAATCGTCCAAAGACGCCTTTTCTATTTCTGTGAAAAGGAAAATATAATTCCAGTGAATCAGGCTGGTTTCAGAAAAGGTCGCTGTACAGCAGATCATCTAGTGAAGCTTACAAGTCATATTAAATACCAGTTTGCACACAGAAAAAGCACACTTGCCACTTTCTTTGACATTAGTAAAGCGTATGATAGCGTATGGCATGCTAGATTATTATACAAACTGAAACTTATTGGAGTTAATGGTGAAATGTTTCAATACTTTAAGAGTTTTCTATCAGAAAGATCGATGTGTGCAAGAGTTGGATCAGTGTATTCATCTTTCAAAAATATTGATATTGGTATTTCTCAGGGTCAATAATAGCTCCTATATTGTTTTCTATTCTTATTCATGACCTTCCGAAAGTTCTGTCAAACAATATAAACCTAGCACAATATGCTGATGACATTGCAATTTGGATGAATACAAGCATTAGGAAACATACGTCTAAAAGAATTATAAATCATATCAACAAAATCTATCAATTAGAAATAGACAAATAAGATATTTATATGAAAGAAAATGGTCTTTCTCTTTCAGGAGAAAAAACTAAATTCATGCTATTTCTAAATGGTGAAAATCCCAATTGTTTACCAGCATTACACGTAAATGGGGAACCCTTAGAATATTCTTAAAATGTTAAATTTGTGGGTGTTCATTTAAACCCCAAATTAAATTGGAGATTCCATATTGAGAGTCTAGTAAACAAACCAAGGAAACGTTTAAATCTTCTCAAAATTATTACCGTTCATCCATGGGGTCAGGACACAAAGACTCTCCTTCACTTAGCAACTAGTCTAGTCAGATCAACGTTGGTTTATGGGCAGGAGGTTTACTATTCAGCTCCGCCTTTTTTATTGAAAAAGCTGCAAAGCATTGATAGTAAATCAATTAAACTAGCTCTTGGAGTCCCTGTACACACAAGTACTCTGAATACATACAGAGAAGTCAATTTACTTTCTTTATCCGATCATCACCATTTAGCTGTAGCTAAGTTTGTTACAAGAAGTCTTTCAGTATCAAACTCATTAAAAACAGAAGTACTCATTGATTCAGTCAAGGATTATCCTAAGAGGGCTCGAAATATTTCATCACTTTGCCCAGTTCATAATTACATAGACGATTTAATGTCAGAGTGTAATATTGACATTTCTTCAATACCCATTGTACCAATAGTTCCTAAGATACCACAGTGGGAGCATAAAGAGGCTAAATTTGATATTGATTATACCAGTCTCAAAAAAGATGACAATATTAATATGTTGACTTCTGATGTAAAACATCATCTTGAAACAAATTATCAAAATCATCTAAAAGTGTTTACAGATGGTTTTGTTTATGATTTAAATGCAGGATCAGGTTTCGTTATTCCTGCTCTGAAGATACAAAAATCATTCTGTTTAGGGAAGGGTTTCTCCATATTCAGCGCTGAGCTCTATGCCATACTTATGGCTCTGATTACTATAAATAATAGTTTATTGCATTTTCTCACATTGCTTTTTGTGTTGACTCGAAGTCTGTACTAAATAGCTTACAAGATTGGAGCTCAAAAGTAAGGACAGATTTATTATTTGAAATAAAATCTTTGATACATTGTATCATGACAAAAGGTATCGAATAAATTTTTGCTGGGTTCCTTCACACTGTGGAATATACTGGAATGAAATAGCAGATAATCTTGCGAAAAAAGGTGCAAAAAGAGATTGCCCAGTTCATAACTTAAAAAACGATTGTCGTGAAATTAATTCATTATTGGAAAATCATGTACATAAGAATAACTTCCATGGGAAATTTGAAATATTAGGCTATCCAAGACATATTTCTAACATCATTTATAAGTTGCGATTAAATTCCTGGAAGACCAAATATTCTCGAAATGTAACTTGCTCCTGTTCTGAACCACTATCTTGTGAACATATTCTTTTTCAATGGTCAGTTCTAAATTCAGTTTATAAAGAAAATGGCATTGAAATTCAAAGGGAACCATTGAATGTAGTTTCACGACAACCGTTGATTTCTGATGTTGCTAGGTTTATTTCCAAGTCTTCTGTAAATATTTTATGGTAGGGTTTTGTTTGTTTGTTTTTTGTTTTTGTTTTTTTGTTTAGTCTAATATCACCAAGTGTGAATAGACTTTAAATTAAACTACTACAACAACAACAACAACAACAACAACAACACACACACACACACACACACACACACACACACACACACACACACACACACACACACACTTCTTGTGAACTGCATATCAATAGAACAACAGATTGTCCTCTAAGTCAAGGAGTCTTGTACACCTTTTGAGTTTGCAGTCTCGACATAGCTTTTATCTTATATAAAGTATCTTTTTATGGCCATAATTTTGGGTGGGTTTTTCAAGTGTATTGATAGAAAACGGAGTGCCCTGCAGTTTAGAAATAATTTCCAGTTACATTGTTAAGACCAGGTTTTTGCAATTGAAGGTCTTAATCCAGCTAGGGACAGAAAACACATTTAGCGACACAACACACACGTGCAAATCGTGTCTCTGTTGCGAGTTCCAGTGAGTTGATTTGTTTCTTTCTTTTCTTTTTTTTTTCTCTTGCCATTTCAAAGGGCCTGACATCTGCATGCAGTGTGGACCACTTGGACAGCTGGGAAAGCAGAATGTGGGATTTTGAACATCATCGTTTTTGCCTTTGTCTTTTTTTATAGAAAGACTATGATGAAGAGTAGCACTGGTGAGTAATTTTTATTTAGAAGTAGCTACTTAGTAACTCGGCCATTAGGTATGATAGTGGTAAGAAACTCGCGTAGAGCATGGCAGCAGAGAGTCCTCAGAGGAGAAGCCCCCTTCGAACAAGTGTTTCGGGCCTTTAATCTTCCTTATTTATTTTAAAACTTACAGGGAAATCCCTGCTTTGTGAATTTCATGACAACTGCTGCCAAGAAATGTTAATCTTGAGTGCAGCCAGTGATTTGGCGCATTCACAAGAACCAGGGCTGAGAGTCTGATCTAGTGTAGTTGTGTCATAAACCAACCAGGCCTATTACGTTGTTTTGAAAACTGATTGAAACAGCTGTGTCGTGAACCAAAATGGTTTGGTACTGTCACTAATACGCATCCTTCAAACACACACACACACACACACACACACACACACACACACACACACACACACACACACACACACACACACACACACACACACAAAATCAAGACTTTCAAGGCAAGATTGTTTTTGATTAGGACGTTAAAGCAAGATGTTAAGGGAAGGTTTTTAGTGTGAGCTTAAGATCTTAACCCCTCCCCAACCCCCCTCCCCCCTAAAAAAAAAAGCGTAAACCCTTACTCATAATTATGTTAATGCTTGAAATGGGAAAGATGTCGAGATGCTCCCCTTCTTCCTACAGCTGATTTTTTTTCTTTTTCAGTATTGTCAAATAGTGCTGTAGAATTGAGAAATAGACAAAGATAGATATTTTGGATAAACGATCCCAATATTAAATGGTAGGCAGGCAAGCATCTTTACATCAACAGGTGCAAATGGACATCTTGTGTTTTAAGACATGTTTATGCATTTTCTTGCTGAAAGATTTAGCAGAGCAGTTTTGATGTGATCACAAGATAACTGACAATAATGTTAAATGGAACGATGTGGTTTTTGCCTGTGGTAATTGTGAATTTTATCATCTTTACAATTTTTTTTCGTTCCGAGGTTCACGCTCCGAGGTTGACTGAAGATGAACTTTCGCATATGCGACCATTTTTGCTCACCACTAAGGTTGTCCCTTTCCGACTTCAAGAATGATGTCTAAACACACCTGTGTGCATGCGGGTTTTTTGTGTGTGTGTGTGTTTTTTTTAAATATCATCCTTCCTACCGCCACAAAACGGCCTACTCTTCCGGAAGACGGAACAAGTTTTAACGTGTTGTTGTTATTGTAGTTAATTTTTGCACTTGCTGATATGAAACATTTTTGTCAGCGCAGTTAAGTTTGCTTGACTGTACATTTATGAGTTGGGTTTGGCTTTATCTTGACAGAAAAATGTGGACAAGAAGTAAATACGTAAATAATTTTATATCTGAATATAAAAACGTTGCATGTCATTATTCGTGTGTTAAAGAGACTGGAGGATATGAATCTTTTACTACAGCTCCTATCAATGATGTCATTAATGTTGTCCATTACTGGTAATTGGGAGGATTGATGGTCTAGAGATTGATCCCCGTTTATTGCCCGAAACTTTATCCCGTCCACTAGACTGTGAGTGGTAGCCTGCATACAAGTCTTTCGGAAGGGATGGTGAACAAGGTCCTGCATGCAGCACACATTCAGCGCACGTAAAAGAACCCACGATACCAAGAAAGAAATCTCCAGCAAGAATAAAGCCCTTCTCATAGGGAAACTAATACACTTTAAAAAAGGACATTTTTGAGTGGTACCGCTCTTGTGGCAACGCACTCACCCCTGAGAGAGAAGCCCAAATTGCCTGCAGATAAATATGCTGTGACTGGAGGTGGTATTCAATTCAATTTTCAATTTATTTGAATTCAGTTCAGTTGTGAAGTTACTTTACACTGCTTTAGAATAGAAACGAGTAAAACTGTCGTTGTCATAACATGGGTGTAAATTTTCATACTTTGAGATTTAAAAAAATATATCGCTGTATAATTTTTCACCTACCTTATGAACTTACGTGGGTTTTTTGTTCTGGTAAAACTGGGTGGCCAGGCGACCTGCCATGGCAACCTGTCCTAACCAACGTGAGGGAGGCTGACATCACAGACACCAGAGGAAGAGTTGGGTTTGCAACAAGAAGGACCAGACAAACCTCAACATCAAGGACCACACAAACTTCAACATAGACCACACAAACCTCAACATAGACCACACAAACCTCAACATCAAGGACCACACAAACCTTAACATAGACCACACAAACCTCAACATCAAGGACCACATAAACCTCAACATCAAGGACCACACAAACCTCAACATCAAGGACCACACAAACCTCAACATCAAGGACCACACAAACCTCAACACGGAACAGACAAACCTCAACATCAAGGGCCACACAAACCTCAACATCAAGGACCACACAAACCTCAACATCAAGGGCTACACAAACCTCAACATCAAGGACCAGACAAACCTCAACATAGACCACACAAACCTCAACATCAAGGACCAGACAAACCTCAACATGAAATGCCTGCAGCAGCATCCCCTGAGGGAGGAAGATCAGCACTCTGCTCTTCAGTCTCCCTTCCCTACCATCATCATGGCCACAGATTCCAGAGAAAAGGTATGTAAAACAACGTGGTGTAGCTTATGGGAAAAAATGTCTTCCCAATTCTGTAAAAAAAAAAATTTAAAAAAAGGAAAAATATCCACCATATTTTTTCATATGGTTACTTGTAGTTTTATTTCAGTTACTGGATGTGTTTCTGAAACGGCATTTAAAAAGGTACACGTATTTCTTCAGCAGACAGTGCCGAAGAAAATTTACAAAAACTGCATACACACGGCGACTGGATGTGAAAAAAAGCACGAGTGCTTATTTCATTATCCTTGACATTAAAGAAAAATAAATAAAGAGTAGCTGAGAATTATTTTAAAATGGTAAAGAAACAATCTGGGCAATCTCATAAATGTAAACCCATTTTTCATTTTGTTTCGGTTGTGATACAGTACTGCATGACCTAACTTTTACATCAGAGGAGTGCTGTTGTTTATTTACTGCAAGTATAACTATTGGTTAGATTTCCCACAGTCGTAAAGTTGTCTTTGAAAATCGTGTTAAGACACTATGTCCTAACAATGAATGCCTGAAACCAGTACCCTACTTGTTCGTTACAAAAAAAATGTCTGAAAGCTAACGTGAGAATCTTTCTGTCGAAAATGAGTACTGGGAAATGTAGAGATCAAAAACATTTTTTAAGAAAAATGTTTCATCTGAGGGAGGGATATCTGTAATACATGCTTATGTATTTTTTAAATTTTATTTATTCTTTTATATCGAGGATAATGGATAAAGCACTCGTGTGCTTTTTTACATCCAGTCCCCATGTGTAATCAGTTTTGTAAATCTTGTCATCTGTTACCACTGGCACACGATGGCCTACTCTTGCGAAAAGCGAAACAGGATTTAACGTGTGCGCAAGATATCTGCGTGCGTTCCCACACGGGGCCTCGGTTTATAGTCGCATCGGAAGGACTTTTGGGGAGGGTGGAGTCAGCACTGATGTTAACTCCAGGGGAAAAATCCCCTCGACCAGGAATCGAACCCGGTTGCCAGCGCAATATTTCTCTTCGTAGAATTTAATTTTTAACGCTAAAACCACAATCCTAGATAGAAGGCAATGAGGTGCTCATGGCTGTAGTCTATGACCTGTACCACATTGGTTTTCTATTTAATTTTATTCTATTATTTTTCATTTTATTTCTTGCACACAGGCCAGAAGACCTTTTCATAGAACATCTTACACATACGTCAGATGATTAAAAAAAAAAACTGGATTATCTTACGAACACACATGTCAAAAGACCTTTTGGTAGGACATCTTGCACTCACGTCAGAAGACT
>CM060329.1:1048770-1058770 GCA_030674155.1 Stramonita haemastoma
GTTTGTTTTTCAGTGTTTCCGGGGGATAATGTGTACCTGGCAGAGCCTGTCTGTTTTCCAGGTAGCAGGGTGCAGGCTGGTTAGGTTTGATCGGGTATACTGCTGACCTGGTTGGCTGTAGCAGGCCTGCATTTTAGCACAAAGGGATAGTTGGTAATGCGAGGGCAAGATGTTCACTTTAGCAGGGGAGCCCCACAAATAGACATTTCAGTGGAGCCAAAAGAATGGTTGGAATGTTGTCCACAGCATGATGATCTTGTTAAATTAAAATCGTTTTATATGTGTTCTTACACACTGCTCATCCTTTTCAGGCCTGCTAATGTACATGGAAAACTACACCGCAGTGGACTACACCATACAACGCTGCACCACGGAACACTTCACCACGGAACACTTCACCGCGGAACACTTCACCGCGGAACACTTCACCGCGGAACACTTCACCGCGGAACACTTCACCGTGGAACACTTCACCGTGGAACACTGCACTGCCCAGTGACTCGCTGTGGGATTTCTGCCACATTCTTGCATGTCAGGAATGGAACTACACAACTCCAGTAAGTAAAGCCTATTATTTTTTCCGTCTTACCGTTGTGGTGTGTCGTGTTGTGCCGTGCCTTGCCGCGCCGTGTCGGATTGGGTCGTGTCGTGTAGCGTCGTGTCGTGTCGGGTTGGGTCGGGTCAGGTCGCTTGCCATGTCTGGTCGCGTCGCGTCGTGTCGTGTCGGGTCGGGTCGAGACAGTCCGGGTCGGGTGCATGCGTGCCGTGCCGTTCTGCATGGCATCACATCACATCGCATAGTGTAGTTTGTTATGGTAAATTTCTCTGTGCGAAATTTAAGCTGACCTCCAAAGGGAGAGCACATCGCCACCAGAGCATTACCTCCCATTACTTAAAAAAATAATTACTTTCTGCATGTGCATTTGTTTCCCTATAAATGTGACTGACTCTCTCTCTCTCTCTCTCTCTCTCTCTCTCTCTCTCTCTCTCCTCTCTCTCTCTCTCTCTCTCTCTCTCTCTCTCTCTCTCTCTCTCTCTCTCTCTTTTGGTATTTGGATCATTATAATTGTTGATTTTATTTATATTTTTATTGGCAGTATCTCCCCCCCCCTCCAATAAGGATATTAGTTTTTAAAAAAAATTTTCCCCCTTTTATCCAAATGTATGATTTATGTCACATGTATAATTTTTGACAGATGGTGGTGGATTGATGTTTTCAGTTGTTTATTCTCTTCTCTTGTTTGCTCTTTACCTATTAACACTTTTCTATTCTTTCATTATCAAAATCTGTTATTGTGACTTCTGATTTTTGTCTTCTGATCGAGTGCATTTTTATTACCTTATCATATATAGTGTCCTTATTCTTGTATGTTGTCTGGTTTGCATAAAGCTTTATTGTTTAGTATTTTTTCAACTTGATGTATCCCTGAAAAGGGCGGGGACTGGATGTAAAAAAGCACACAAGTGCTTATCTATTATCCTCGAATAAAATATTTTGCCTTGCCTTGCCTTGCCTTGCCTTGTCTCTCTCTCTCTCTCTCTCTCTCTCTCCTCTCTCTCTCTCTCTCTCTCTCTCCTCTCTCTCTCTCTCTCTCTCTCTCTCTCTCTCTCTCTCCACTCTTACCAAAAGTCCTTCCGATGAGACTTTAAACCGAGGCCCCGTGTGCGAACGCATGCAGAACATCTTGCACACACGTTAAATCCTGTTCCGCTTGTCGTTAGAGTAGGCCATTGTGTGCCAGTAGGAACAGATGACAAGATTTACAAAACTGCATACACACGGGGACTGGATGAAAAAAAGCACATGAATGCTTATTCCATTATCCTCGATATAAAAAAAAGACAACTTTAACTTGACTCTCTCTCTCTCTCTCTCTCTCTCTCTCCTCTCTCTCTCTCTCTCTCTCTCTCTCTCTCTCTCTCTCTCTTCTCTCTCTCTCTCTCTCTCTATATATATATATATATATATATATATATGTATATATATATATATATATATATAATATTATATATATATATATATATATATATATATATATATATATATGTGCACGCATTTAATCTTGAATGTCAGTTTTTTCTGTGCAGAATCCTTCCGTCATCAAGGCTGTTCCCGTCCTAGGTACTTCAACGCCTGAGGACGCGGCACGGGCAAGTGGAAACACCCAATAAGGTAATGCCAGTGTGTCATCTAATGTTGTTGGGCATTCCACAGGTGAACATTCTGAGAGTGCTGTGTAAAATGCACTGTCTCGCACATCATACTACGAATATCACTGAAAAAAAAGGAAATTATGGCCGTTTTGTTTTTCATCTCCCTTTCTATATAGGCAGCTGTAGTCTGGATTCCGAATATTTTTTTTACTTTCATGGAGAGCACAGCTCATCCTTAGAGGTTGTCATGGATGGAGACAATCTCAACATAGTGTAAAGCAGAACATTTCAATCTCAACATAGTGTAAAGCAGAACCTTTCAATCTCAACATAGTGTAAAGCAGAACATTTCAATCTCAACATAGTGTAAAGCAGAACATTTCAATCTCAACATAGTGTAAAGCAGAACCTTTCAATCTCAACATAGTGTAAAGCAGAACATTTCAATCTCAACATAGTGTAAAGCAGAACATTTCAATCTCAACATAGTGTAAAGCAGAACCTTTCAATCTCAACATAGTGTAAAGCAGAACATTTCAATCTCAACATAAAGCATAACATTTCAATACCAACATAGTTTAAAGCATAACATTTCAACATCAACATAGTTTAAAGCATATAGCATTTCAATCTCAACATAGTTCAAAGCAGAACATTACAATATCGGTATTAAATTTTGCACTTTGCTGACATCAATAATCCCCACAACTATTGGCCTGGGCCATGACTGTTATTGCTAGAATGTTTCTTTGACAAAAATGATGTTTTATACTTTCATAGGATCAATCTGTGTTGAGTTAAAACTAGAAGTGGGTGTTGAGCTCAAGAGTTTTTCTCTCTTTTTTTTTTAAGTGAAGGGGTGACAATCCAATGTGGCCTACATGGACGGAGTTACACACCTTTGGTCATGATACAAATGCGGGAATGGTCCTTAGTGTCTTGCCATAGTGTATCAAGGGATTTTTTTTCAGACAAAGGGTATTCTAAGTAACATTTACCCAGGTGCCTGTTTTCTTTGAGATAAAAAAGTTACACACACACATATTCTCTCTCTCTCTCTCCTCTCTCTCTCTTCTCTCTCATCTCTCTCTCTCTCTCTCCTCTCTCTCTCCTCTCTCTCCTCTCTCTCTCTCTCTCTCTCTCTCTCTCTCTCAACATGGGTGGGTGGCTGTGTAGGTACGCGTGCTCAGGCGTTTAATTTGAAAACTTTTCATTTTTCTGTGCAGAATCCTTCCGTCATCAAGACTGTTCCCGTCCTAGGTACTTCAATGCTTGTTGTTAGGCATTCCACGGCTGAACATTCTGAGAGTACTGAAGAATATGCACTATGTCTCGCACATCATACTTATATATCACTGACTGCACGGTGCGCGCACTTCTGAGACTACGAACACGCTACACCACGGAAGACTACGCTACACCACGGAAGACTACACTACACCACGGAAGACTACGCTACACCAAGGAAGACTACACTACACCACCGAAAACACCACAGACTATTACACCACGGAAAACACCGGGGGGGGGGGGGGGGGGGGGGGGGGGGGGGGGCGGTGAGTGTGCTCGCACCCACGCGCAATTTTGTTTCTTCTTTTATTTTGAGGATAATGGAATGACACTTGTGTGTTTTTCTACATCTAGTCCCGGTGTGTGTGCAGTTTTGTCAATTTTGCCATCCATTCTCACAGGCACACAATAGCCTGCTCTTCCGAAAAGCTAAACGGGTTTTAACGTGTGTGCAAGATGTTCTGCGTGCGTTCGCACACTGTAATTGGGTGGAGTCGGTTCTGATGTTAACTCCAGAGGAAAACATCCCCTTGAACGGCATTGGAACCCGGGTCGGCATATCATGAGCACAATGCACAACGCTCTAACCAATCAGGCTGTCCCGTCCCCCTCCCTACCTACACTGAAATGGTTTTGGTTTGTTTTAAACTGTGAGGAGAAACATAGCCCTCAAATCACTCAGCTCTGTCAGTTTTCTTCCCCACATTTTATCACACGCTAGTTAGTTGCAAGGACAAGTAAAAGAAAAAAAATCAAGTTCGTGACATTTTAGAAATGTGTTAGTTTGTGAAAAAAAGTTAGTTTAGTTAAAGTCTGTCCCGAGCCTAAGGCTCATCAGGCCGGTGCTTATCCCGGTTTCTGTGGCGTTAAGCGACTGAGAGTCATAGACTCCCCCTGGATAGGACGCCAGTCTATCGCAGGGTTAACCCCCAACACAAGGTTGGTACCCCTTTTACACCTGGGTGGGGTGAGAAAATAGCTGTAAAGTGCCTTTTCCAAGGGCACAACGCCATAGCCGAAAGCTGGGATCGAACCCGCAACCCTTAGATTACGAGTCCAACGCCCTAACCACTAGACTACAGCGGCGGCCGTTAGTTTGTGAAGCATACTATTAATCAAAATGTATTTTCCCTTCCATATCAAAATTCGCCTATATTTTTGTAGTCTTTCTGTTTCTGCTGTAATTACTTAATGTCAGACCTCATAGCTGGTGTCCGCATATTGTTTTTTTTCTTCATATTGAGCTAGTAGTAAACAAAGGATGAAGTCTCGTTCCTTTCCTTCATGTTGGGTCAGCTGGAATCAAAGTATAAAGTGTTTTTATGGTATTTAGCTCGCTGGAATCAAGGTAAAAAAATTGTCCCTAATACATAATCTAGTATCAATGTTATTTCCTTCATACTGAGTTTGTATTAAAACTATACCCTCTTTCCTTCATATTGAACCAGGGGGTATGAAAGTATAGAAATCTTTCCTTCATTTTTGGTTAGATGGCTTCAAGGCATAAAAATCTTTCCTTCATATCGAGTGAGTTGGTATCAGTGTAAAGTTTTCTTCCTCCCATCGGGCTAGATTGTATGTAAGTATAAACTTCTTTCCTATATGGTGAGTGAGTTTTTATTCAAGGAAGAGCCCATTTCTTCAGTTAACTGGTATCAAAGTACAAGTTTTTTTCCCTTAATATTAAAGTTAATTTTTTATCAGGTTTGTTAGAATTAAAGCAAAAGCTGTTTCCTCCATGTCAAATAAGCATATTACGAAGTATACAGTTATTTCACATTGTTTTATTACTGTCAGTGTAGAGTTCCTTACTCCTTGTCTAGTTAGGTGATATCAAGGTGTAAAGCTCTTTCCCCAATATCCAGTTAGCTGCTTACCATATGCAGGAAGGTCTTTTATTTTTGTTCCATCATTTTTCATAAAACTTTTATTTAGCTTACATTTGAGTAGTTGGTATCAAAGTATAAACATCTGTCTTTCACATTTATTTTGTATCCAAGTTTTCTTTTCATTGAATATTTTTCTACATGTTGAGTTATTTGGTATGGGAGTATAAAATTCCTTCATTTGTAGTATTAAGTTGGCATCGAAGTCCAAAGCCTTTTCTTTTATATTTAGGTAGTTTTAAATTTTGTGTTTTTCCCCTTCCTATTCAGTTTGTGTAAAGGTATGATAGTCTCCCCTTCATAGTGATTGTTAGCATCAAATCATAAAGTAAGTTTTTGGGAGGAGTTATTTGGTGTCCAAGCATAAAGTTTCTTTCGTTCATAATAAGTTAGCTGGTATCAATTTATAACATTCTTTCTTGTATATTGAATTAGTTCGTGTCAAAATTAGGGAAAAAACCCTTTTGTATTGAGTTATTGCTATCAAAGTATAAAGTTTTTTCTTTACCTTTTTAGTTGGTACCAAAGGTGTCGAAGTATAAAGATCTTCCTCCATGTTGAAATATTTCCTAAGTATTTTCTTTCTTGAATATTTTGCTACTACATGTATTATAATATTTTTCTTTCTATTTAATTTTTCGGTTCCAAAGTAAAAGGTCATTTTCTTCATATCCCAGCTTGTGGTAATATGAGGACGTTTTTCTTATACTGAGATAGGGCGAGGATTAGATCCCAAACACAATAGGCACTCACACACACACACACACCACACACACACACACACACACACACACACACACACACACACACACACACACACGCACACACACATACACGCACACACACATACACGCACAAACACACACACACACACACACACACACACTCACACACACACACACACACACACACTCACACCACACACACACACACACACACACACACACACACACACACACACACCACACACACACACAGGCGCGCGCTCAATTTTCTATTTTGATTGCTTTTGAAAGAACATTGTAAAGCTTTTACTGGCTTGCAACGTCGTTTTGTTTTGGCGCCAAAAATGCTCAAAATTCTAAATATTATTTCGGATCAGAAGTACTTGTACAAAACAGAGACGAAATGAAAACTCCTGGAAATGTACACTCGGCTTCAGACGTTTGTTGTGATGCAAATCTTTGCCATAGTCATTACTGGTATAGCATCGCCTATTTCACAGAAACAAATCATTTTACCTCGACTTTGCGGGATCAGCTTAAGAGAGAAAACTATGCACAAGCTGAGTGCAGGATGTTTGAAGAAAGAGCAGTACTTTTCCCGATACTCCTTTTCCCTGTAGTGCTGTTCCCTGGAGCTGTCAACACTCCACTCTAACCCTAGTTCGTGCCCCATGCCGCAAACCCTAACACTTCACTAGTTTGATCCTAACTATTAACTCTTTGACACGGATTCCTTAACTCTGACTCAGTTCTGCGGTATGGGGAAACAGCTGTATAAGGGAACAGCAGCACAGGGAAAGAGGGGTTTGGGGGTACTGACCGCTTGGAAATATTTTATTCCGGAGAGTACCGTGATAGAGACATGATTTGCAAAAGAGATGATATGCAGAAAAATAAATAATGATTATAGCATCCTTATGCTTGCATAGCACTGATACTTCAAGAATTGTTCTATTTTTAGTTTTCTGCAGGACCAAAGTAGGATGGCTTGCGACCACAGTCCATAAATCGGATATCTTCGCTGGAGCTATATAACAACAGAAAAAAAACAGTGTTCTGATAACCTTTGAAAATAACGGCAATACTGAAAAAGTGCTTAATGTATGAGAGTTACACGGTTTTACCTCAATAGCTTGACACGTAGTTTTGACTTCAAATTCTACTGTTATCAAGTGTAAGGTGTTTTTTTTTCTTTTACACTAAGTCACTTGGTTGGTGAGTGTAGATCTCTTTCCCTCCTCTTGAGTTGTCACTAAGTTTGGGTTGTTGTTTTTTTCATTCCATGAAATAAGTTGGTGTCATAGAATAGAATTATCCCCTTGCTATTGAACAAGTTGGCTCAAAGAATAAAGTTCCAAGCCTGGTATCAAGATAGTTATCAAACTGTAAACTTTTTTCTTTAGATTCAGTTATTACAAAAGTATAGAGCTCCCCCTTTCATATTTCTTTGTTTTGTTTTTATCAGAGTATAAAGTTTTCCCCTCCATATTCATTTAGTTGGTGTTAGCAGGCTCTTCCCTTTATATTGAGTTAGTTCTATCAAAGCAAAAAGTTCTTTCCTTCAGGTTGAGTTCGCTGGTACACGTGTAAAAGGTTATTTTCTTAATATGGGTTGGTGTCAAAAAAAGTAAAAATGTTCCTTGGAATGAGTTGGTTGATATCAAAGAAGTTATTTCCTTTATTCTAGTTGTTATTAGGTAGTTGTTATTGAGCCAGGTGTTATTAGGTATAAAACTCTTCCCTTCATATTGAGTTGTTGCCAACCTAGTTACCTTCACATTGATTGCATTGCTTGGAACAACAGTTGTATGAGAGAACAACACTAAAGGGAAAGAGGGGTTTGACTTACTGGCTAGCGGAAAATACTTCATTCCTCAGAAAACGGTATAAGCGCTATATAAATCCCATATATCATCATCATTATTAGTGTTTCTATTTGTGCAAGAGAAAAGACATGCAGACGAATGTTTTTTGTTGTTGTTTTTTTAATTTTTTATATTATTATTTTTATTATTTTTTTAGACAAATGTTAGTTTAAAGCTAAAGCTAACTCTTGACAGTTGTAGTACTGGGGAAAAGGGCCTGCTGTAGTGTATATGGAGTCCATGCCCTGTTTCATCTGTGTCACTTTCCACGTGTAGATTTTGATTCAGATTAATCTAGTTCTTTTCAAGGTTTACAGTTCTTCCCTGTGTAGTAAGTTGGTGTTGTATGAAGCTTTTCCCTTCCTATTGATCTAGTTGGTATGAAGTATTAACTTTCATTCCTATTGAGTTGGTGTCATGAAATAAGGTTCCTCCCTTTATACTGAAGTTGATCACCATGTAATGTTCCAAAATTTTCCATTGACTTTGTTTATACATAGGTTTCTTTCAAGATTTTTTTCTTATAAAGGTGTTGAAAAAAATATTAAGATACTCTTATAATAATTATTGATATAAACAGATTTCTTTTTTCAATTCCAAAAGTTTTCATAATCCTATAAATGATCATTGCTTTAAAAAAATGATAAAAATAAAAAGTTTTCCTTTTTTCTATTTCATCAATCCGTTGAAAAGTGCTTGGGTGCCCTGATAGTTTTGTTAGGTTTATTAGTTATAAATTACGAGTTTCCTCTCGTTTTATTCTGGTGGTATGATTATAAAGCTGTATATATTTTTAAATCCTTAGATGGTTTGATATAAGCTGGGCTAGAGATTATTTGAGGGCTTGTTTCCCCAATTTTCTGATTGGATAATGGCTTTGAAATGATTTTTTTTTTAGTGTTTGCAAAACTCCAGAGGGTTTTTTTTGGCGCTGTTTTTGTGAATTCAAATGAAGTATTTGTCCATATGCATTTAATTCATAGTCCCATCGTGAACCTTGTTATATATAGTCCCTGATATCAGGTCATCTCTAGCTCTATTTTCCCTGAACGCATTCAGATGATCTGTTTAAAAATGAAGTCTGGTATAGTCCTGTCATAACTGATGTTAGGTCAGGAAATAGTCATCTTTATTTGTAGTGACCACGCTGCAATACCCGCTGAATGAATTTCGAGAGCAGAAGGTTGTGAAATGAATACAAGTGTGATTGCCCCCCCCCCCCCCCCCCCCGAAAAAAACCAACTAGGCTCAGGAAAAACAAAGGCACAAAATTGTCAGGAACGCATGCAGCAAAAGCCAGAAAAAAGAAAGGATAAAAACTTAACACTACCACAAACGCACTAGAGCAAACATAAACCCAGACAAATGTATATCACTCGTCTACACGTGTAGAAACGCATGCAGCAGCAGCACACACTAGAGCAACAATAAACCCAGCCGACTGTTCACTGCCGCTGAACATGGACACAGGCAGCAATTCACACTGGGGCAGTTAGTGCTCTGGACGTAGGTAAGAGAAGTGCTGACTCAGGTTCATGGATGACAGGGAAAAGAAGGGAAGTGAAAGCGGCACTTTTTTCCTTTTTTGTTGTTGCTTTTTTGAGTGGGTTTTTTTTTTGCCAATGAAGAGAGACGTGTGAAGCGCCCACCAAAAAGATATGAAAAAGATGGTGCTCCATGATCTGCATGCAACTGAGGCCTTAAAAATAAAAATAAATAATAATAAAAATATATATATGTGTGTGTATGTGTGTGTGCGGGCGGGCGTGCGTGCGTGCGTGTGTGTGTGTGTGTGTGTGTGTGTGTGTGTGTGTGTGTGTGTGTGTGTGTGTGTGGCTTTATTTCGAAGATAATGAAATAAGCACTCGTGTGCTTTTTTGCATCCAGCCCCCGTGTTTATGCAGTTTCAAACATTTTTGTCATCTGCTCCCACTGACACACAATGGCCTATTCTTCCGAAAAGCAGAACGGGTTTAAATGTGTGCGGAAGATGTTCTGCGTGCGTTCACACACGTGACCTCGATTTATAGTCTCATCCGAAGGACTCTGTGTGTGTGTGTGTGTGTGTGTGTGTGTGTGT
>CM060329.1:1061270-1116270 GCA_030674155.1 Stramonita haemastoma
TCTGTCTGGGATGTTGGTTAGCCAGACTGTTAATGTGTGTGAGTAATGATGGCGGTTGTTTCTTTATTTGTTAAAAAGACGAAGCCCATTTGAGTAAACAAAAGCACTGCATTTGAAAAAGAAATCTGTTTTGTGATCGCTTTTTTTTTGTTTCTATACATTTCGATTGTATGTGTGTGTCAAATCAAATCAAATCGAACTTTTATTTCCAGACGGTACATTGAATAAGCGTTGATTTGCTTTTTTTCATAAAGCCATCTATCTAAAGAAAGAAAAAAAAACCAAACCCCCCCCCCCCCCCCTAACAAACCAAAGAAAAAAGAAAAAAAAGAGAACCCCCAAAACAATTCACCAACATTAACTAACATGATTTCAACAGCCTTAAAAATAAAATATGCCTATAGATAATACAAGCAACAACAACAAAAACAACCATATAAAAAAACACTCAAAAGACACGCACACAAGCACACACACACACACACACACACACACACACACACACACACACACACACACACACACACACCCGCGCGCGTTCGCTCGCTCGCTCGCTCGTCCACACAGCACGTATGCACGCACGCGCATGCACACATTTAAAGTTTTTTTTTAATCATATAGTGTGAAATAAACAGCTTATATCTGTTACAATGTCACCAATACCATTATTTAAGACATAAAAAAAATCTATGAAATAATGTGTGTGTGTTCTTGCGTGCGTGCGCACGTGTGTGTGTGTGCGCGTGTGCATAATTATAGAAAGGAAGTGTTCCACTTGGCTGGACAGTGTAACTTGCTTAGGTCAGAGGTTTTAAAGAGGGATTACAGTTTTCTTGTTAGTTTCTCTCCCTCAGAGAGTTGATTCAACTGCTAATTTGACACAGCCTTTTAACACATCACCTAGGTATACCTAGGTCCCATTCTAACCCATCACTTAGAGATGAGGCAGCTGGCATTTCCTCCTGTCACTGTTGAGAGGCCAGTGGAGGTGATGTCAAAGGAAGTGGCAAGCCCAGAGCTAAGCCCTGCTGTTACCTGTGCTGGGGTGTGGCAAGCCTAGCCTAAACACGTCAAGTAGCTAAAGATGGCATAAGTGTCCACAGTATCCTAGGAGATAATCCCCCCACCCCTCTGTTCATCTCAACCTGCCTCTCCTATCAGGTAAATAAGGGGGGGGGGGGGTGTAATTAGCTAATAAATGGTCTTAGTTATACTGTGTGCGTACCTACCTGCGTGCATGCGTGTGTGCACGTGCGTGTGTGCGTGCGTGCGTGTGTGTGTTTGTGTGTGTTTGTGTGTGCATGTGTGTTTATGTATGTGTATGTGTGTATGAGTGTGTGTGTGTGGTGTGTATGTGTTTGTGTTGTGTGTGTGTGTGTTCGTGTGTGTTTGTGTGTATGTGTGTGTGTGTGTGTGTGTGTGTGTGTGTGTGTGCATGTGTGTATGCTTGTGTATGGTTTGTGTTTGTATGTGCGTGTGTGTGTGTGCGTGTGTGTGTATGTGTGTGAGTGTGTCTGTGTGTGAGCGAGTGTGTGTGTTTGTGTTTGTGAGTATGGAGTACGAGATATCACCGATGAAAACAATAGAATAATTACATCTTCGATTTAAATCGGAATAAACGAAATCAAGGCAATAGAAAAACTGATATAACAGCAAACATATAAGACACAAAACATGACATCAAACAAAATTATGAACTTACATATATTTGCATGACAGATTTGATCAACAAACATAAAACTGGGAGAGATGGGAAAGAGAGAGAGAGAGAGAGGGAGCGAGAGAGAGAGAGAGAGAGAGGGAGAGAGAGAGGGAGGGAGCGAGAGAGAGAGAGAGAGAGAGAGAGAGAGAGAGAGAGAGAGAGAGAGAGAGAGAGAGAGAGAGAGGGAGCGAGAGAGAGAGAGAGAGAGAGAGAGAGAGAGAGAGAGAGAGTCAACCTTCTTTCTCAGAGTTTAAAAAATCGGAAATATAAAGTGATAGACTTATGTATGCGTTTTGGGGTTCATAGATACTGCTTCTTGATCTCCTGTGTTATCTGAGAGCAAATTTTGTTTACATATTTTCTGAAATAGCCGCTTCTCGCGGTCCCTAATTTATACAGTCAGTGATGTAAAACGATGGTCACAAAGATTTAAACCACATCTCATGGTCCCAGAGCTGTCCAACCCTCCCTACGGTAATTGCCCGACGCCAAGTCGCCGCTTCCGGCGGAACAGGAGATGGCAGGCTGGAGGCTTGTCAAACACACTTCACGTAGACGGCCCCTTCAGGCATCCTTAGTTAATTTTAATTTCCCTCCACAGCGCAATGCCTGTGCCGTCCTTAGCAGGTTCGGCAATCAGGGCGGGCTATTTTCGTTTCACTTATCATCTTTTCAACTTGGCTAGCTCCTACTGTGGTTGAACAAGATGGTGTTATTCAATAAAAACAATACTTGTTGCCATCGAAACTTCAGATATGAAAAGCGAATATATGTGACAAAATAATTCTCACAGGCTAAAGGATACAGCATAAAAGGCACAAAGCCCACAGCGATGTGAAACTTTCAAACGCCATTTTCTCGAAACTAGGTCGAACCGCGATAGCGGCTTCTGGCAGGTAACCCTCGATATGTATGTATGTATGTATGTATGTATGTATGTATGTATGTATGTATGTATGTATGTATGTATGTATGTATGTATGTATGTGTGTGTGTGTGTGTGTGTGTGTATGTGTGTGTGTGTGATTATGTATAAAGGCCCCTGACGTTTGTGTGACGTATAGTAATGTACTGACATCAAGTAACATGACAGTGAATGGTGTCCATGTAATAGTAGCCTACGTGACCGATACTTACCTCTGTGACCTGTTTGTGACTTTGGTATTAAGAGGTGACTATGTGGTATGCTGTGTGTTGTGGTGTGTGTGTGTGTGTGTGTGTGTGTGTGTGTGTGTGTGTGTGTGTGTGTTGTAGTGTGTGTGTGTGTGTGTGTGTGTGTGTGTGTGTGTGTGGTGTGTGTGTGTGTGTGTGTGTGTGGTGTGTGTGTGTGTGTGTGTGTGGTGGGGTGTGTGTGTGTGTGTGTGGTTGTGTGTGTTGTGTTTTGTGTGTGTGTGTGTGGGAGGGGGTAGTATATTGTTGCAGGTCTACCTACCTGCGTATTTGACAGTTGAACAGCACCAAGCATTCCAGCTAGGATATGAGTCAACTTCTCACTGCACTGAATTTTTCAATTTACATGCTACTAAACAAAAAAAAAAGCCGCCGCTGTAGCCTAGTGGTTAGGGCGTTGTACTCGTAATCTAAAGGTTGCGGGTTCGATCCCAGCTATTCCGCTATGGCGTTGTGCCCTTGGAAAAGGCACTTTACGGCTATTTTCTCACCCCACCCAGGTGTAAAAGGGGTACCAACCTTGTGTTGGGGGTTAACCCTGCGATAGACTGGCGTCCTATCCAGGGGGAGTCTATGACTCTCAGTCGCTTAACACCACAGAAACCGGGATAAGCACCGGCCTGATGAGCCTTATGGCTCGGGACAGACTTAACTTAACTTAAACAAAAAAAATAACGAAATAAAAAAACCTTCCTTGAAAAGACGCAAACTAAAGTGGTACAGGCACGTCACACGCACATGTGGACTGGCCGAGACTGTCCTACAAGGAACAGTACAAGGAGGGAGACGAGGAGGCAGACAAGAGAAAACGATGGGAAGACAACATCTAAAGAGTGGACTGGCCTTGACTGGAATGACGTACGAATGGAAGCTGAGAACTGCAAAGAGTGGAGGAAGCTTGTCGCAAAATCTTCAGTGGTGCCCCAACAGTAGTTCAGATCACGGGATATGTGGAGGTAAAGATGAAAAAAAAAAACCACCATTGTGACATTGTAGTGACATTGTGAGATTGAGTTAATATGACCAGGCGATACTGTTGTGTTCCTGTCTAGGTCCCAGACTGTATGGCAGGTAGTTAGGTTTCCTTCCATACCACCGGCCACACCTGGCCCAGGCTTCTGTCTGTAAAAGGTGGACTGGTTTGTAACGCGTGCCAGAGGTCATTCACCTAATGGTCCATAGCCTCAACTGGAGGACATGCGTGGGGGTGGGGGTGGGGGGTGAATCCAGTGCCAAAGTTAACATTTGCAAGGAAATCTCAAACAGATGCGACTCTACAGAACTTACCACCCCCTCCCTACACCTCCCCCACGCTCACCCCACATAACAACAATAATGATGATGATGGTAATATTAATGATTATGATAATTATAATAATAATTATCAACAATACCAACAACAGAGTAATATGTGGTGGTGGTGGTGGTGAGATGATGATGATGATGATGATGATGATGATGATGATGATGATGATGATGAGATGATGATGATGATGACGACGACAATAACGAAGATGTTAACGAATATTTAGAATGTCTTATTTCATATAGAAAAAAGCCCAAGGTGTTAACATAATTGTAAAAAAAAAAAAAAAAAAAAAAGCTCTCTCTCTCTCTCTCTCTCTCTCTCTCTCTCTCTCTCTCCTCTCTCTCTCTCTCTCTCTCTCTCCCTCTCTCTCTCTCTCACACACACACACACACACACACACACACACACACACACACACACACACACACACACACACACACACACAAACACACACACTCCAGATCCCCAGTACAGCGCTCTGACTGCTTGTAAGAGGGGAGGTGTCCCCATGCGCACTGAACACAGCGCGGAGCTCTGAGGACTCCTCAAAGAGTCAGGGAACCCAGGGGCGAGAGGCAGAGAAGGAGAAAGTGACCCTGTCAGCAGAGAAGGAGAAAGTGACCCTGTCAGCAGAGAAGGAGAAAGTGACCCTGTCAGCAGAGAAGGAGAAAGTGACCCTGTCAGCAGAGAAGGAGAAAGTGACCCTGTCAGCAGAGAAGGAGAAAGTGACCCTGTCAGCAGAGAAGGAGAAAGTGACCCTGTCAGCAGAGAAGGAGAAAGTGACCCTGTCAGCAGAGAAGGAGAAAGTGACCCTGTCAGCCTTGTCATGCTGGCTGGGCTGCTCACAACACACTATCTTCACTTCACAGTGTATAACTTTGTCCTTTTATATTTCGACTGACAACTACTTCTAGTCACACACACACACACACACACATACACACACACGCGTGCGCGCACTTAACATCAGCAGCAGCAGCAGCAGCAGCAGCAGCAGCAACAGCAGCAGCAGCGGTCTTTGGTTAACAAGCTTTTCAACGGGTCTTTACGGTGTTCATTGTGTGTGTTTTTTTTGTTTTGTTGGGGGTTTTTTTTACTATAAAAGGGTCTTTTTCTTCTTGTGTAGGAATTTTGCTCCTTCCCAGTGCTTACTTAACGGTTTCCATAAAAACCTTTATAAGTGCGCAGACTGCGTGCTAGGTATGTTTTTGTCATCATACTAACAATCACAGCTGGCTTTCTCTTCTGTCAAAAGTCAAAATAAGGTGTTTTTAAAGTGTGCGTATATATTTTGTCAAAACCATCTTCTTTCTTCCCGTGAAGTACCAGCCATTATCATGACCATCATCCTCACCATTATTTGTATATCAATACACAAATTCTCATTGTGGGATTTTTCGGTTAAAATACCTTCAGTTAAAAACAATTCAATGCTGCTTATGCACTCTTAGCCCGAAAGTAACTACACTGGAAACTGTGCCTGATTTTGATCAGGCTGAAATTCTCCATTACGAAAACTGCGTGTTGCTTTGGGGTCAAATGGGGTCACACACTGTCTGGTCATCACTGTGCAGATAGCAAATCTGGGGCGTGGTTCTTGTCTGAACATGGGGGTGTTCTACTTTCCAAGTTTGCCTGTCAGGAAATTCGCACTGTCTGACACCTTAAGTAGGCGGTACATTGTTAACACGCCTTCCTTCCTTCATATCAGTCCAGGTTTGGCAAGCATACCCGGATACAGAAGCATGCCTTGCCCTATGTTTACTGTTCGTCCTCCTGTCCCAGCCCTTGTCTACCCACTGTCCTGGTGTTCACTTTGTTATCAGTGGCAGTTTTCACAGACAGACCACGTCTGAAAGCTGATAATAACAATGCATGGAGGTTGTCGATGAACTGAACGTTTCTACAAACCCAGTGGTGGATGAAATGTTGCTATCTCTGTGACCTCCACATCTGAGTCATTGCTTTTTGGCTTTACCCTGTGTTAAGTTGAACAGATTACAGGAGAGGGGGGTGTTTTTGTGGCTGTAGGCTTTTGTCTGGTTTAATTTGGCCTTATCACTGGAGTCGGGTTTTGATTTTTTCTGGTTAGTTGTAAGCAGACTTTCCAGTGCCTTAATCCCCTTGGTTTATGTAGGCTTACAAATGTAAAAAAATCAAGTATGCATGCAAAAGATTCTGTCATTCAAGTCAATAGCTGTGACAGAAACACAAAATACCTAGCTAGCTGTGACCCCATGTTTCTGCAGGTCACAGGCTTACACTATCAGAGAAGCAGGAATCTGTTCATCAGAGTTCTTGCAGATGGGCTGTAGCGTGTATGAAGTGTTACACATATGGTGACATCACTTTGACAAAAATACTGAACTTCAAAAAACACACCCATTATTACTGCATTGCATGCTGATCGAAAGGGAAACGACAAAAATGTTTTGCTTTTTAGTCTCTGCATTCATGGGGTTTTCCATTGTGAAATTAGTGGATTACATCTTGTTAGTTGCTCAACGTCAGTTGAGTTGATTTGCCAAACGTCCCATTTTGTTTCAAAGTATGACACAGCAATAAAAGTCTCCAATGCAAGAGGCAGGTGACGCCTAGCTTGTTTAAATGTCTTTGAGATAACTATATCAATGCAGAAAGCCTAGCTTGTTTAAATGTCTTTGAGATAACTATATCAATGCAGAAAGCCTAGCTTGTTTAAATGTCTTTGAGATAACTATATCAATGCAGAAAGCCTAGCTTGTTTAAATGTCTTTGAGATAACTATATCAATGCAGAAAGCCTAGCTTGTTTAAATGTCTTTGAGATAACTATATCAATGCAGAAAGCCTAGCTTGTTTAAATGTCTTTGAGATAACTATATCAATGCAGAAAGCCTAGCTTGTTTAAATGTCTTTGAGATAACTATATCAATGCAGAAAGCCTAGCTTGTTTAAATGTCTTTGAGATAACTATATCAATGCAGAAAGCCTAGCTTGTTTAAATGTCTTTGAAATAACTATATCAATGCAGAAAGCCTAGCTTGTTTAAATGTCTTTGAAATAACTATATCAATGCAGAAAGCCTAGCTTGTTTAAATGTCTTTGAAATAACTATATCAATGCAGAAAGCCTAGCTTGTTTAAATGTCTTTGAAATAACTATATCAATGCAGAAAGCCTAGCTTGTTTAAATGTCTTTGAAATAACTATATCAATGCAGAAAGCCTAGCTTGTTTAAATGTCTTTGAAATAACTATATCAATGCAGAAAGCCTAGCTTGTTTAAATGTCTTTGAAATAACTATATCAATGCAGAAAGCCTAGCTTGTTTAAATGTCTTTGAAATAACTATATCAATGCAGAAAGCCTAGCTTGTTTAAATGTCTTTGAAATAACTATATCAATGCAGAAAGCCTAGACTGTTTAAATGTCTTTGAAATAACTATATCAATGCAGAAAGCCTAGCTTGTTTAAATGTCTTTGAAATAACTATATCAATGCAGAAAGCCTAGCTTGTTTAAATTTCTTTGAAATAACTATATCAATGCAGAAAGCCTAGCTTGTTTAAATTTCTTTGAAATAACTATATCAATGCAGAAAGCCTAGACTGTTTAAATGTCTTTGAAATAACTATATCAATGCAGAAAGCCTAGCTTGTTTAAATGTCTTTGAAATAACTATATCAATGCAGAAAGCCTAGCTTGTTTAAATGTCTTTGAAATAACTATATCAATGCAGACGATAATGAGAAACACCCATGCTAAATGAAGACCGTATCGCTCTACAACCCACACAGGCACTAGAGATGTGACACTTTGAAACACACCGGCCTTGGTTCAGGTTTGATCTGCAGAACAAAACCGTGGTCACTTTCAACACACAGATCCGTTTTCACAATTCAAGTTATTTTTATCACCTACATTTCAAAGAAATACTAAAAGAAAAAAAATCATAGCATGCTCTGAAAACTGATTTTTCTGTAGAGAAAAAGGGCAAAAGACAATTTACAAAAAGTAATAAAATTAATGAATAAAACTGATAATAAGTATGTGAAGGCAAAGCGATAGATAACAAATATTGTTTTTTAAAAAAAGCTCTTGATTCTTTTAAATCAAGGTCATGCAATAATGAAACCAAATCTATATGAAAAGGCTAACGCGCGCGCTAACACACACACACACACACACACACACACACACACACACACACTGTTGCAATCCTTGTTTGGCGATTTCTACGCGTCGTGTCACATCGTGAAATGATGTAGCGTAGGGGCCTACTGGGCTGTGGTGTGTTCGCTATGCTGAACTATCATGGCAGTTTACAACATTGTGAAATATCATTCTACTCTGAGCATATGACCTCTCCTAAATAATATTGCAACTCATTCTCAAATACCAAGTTCAGTGGCTGGTGTCTTACTCAACAAAATCTTATTGAACTTAACCTTTTGAAATCGTTGAATATTGAACTTAACCTTTTGAAATCGTTGAATACCGCTAATTGACAGGTACAGCAAGCACACAATCAATCAATCAGATTTTTATTTCCAGATGGTACAGACACCAAGTGGTTCTGTGCTGTTTTTTTTTTTAATATAAAATTGAAGTTAAGTGTGGGAAGTTTGAATCTTGGTAGAACTGGGTGGATTAATGGTGACACGTTTTCACGTACGGTCTCTGGGTAACTTTAGTGCAGTTTACCAGCACATAACTCCCCCTATGTGTTTACACATGTATACATAAGATCAATGTGCACACACGTCAGATCACAGTGTGCATGTCAACTTTCAGTGATTTGTGAAAACATGGACACTCCTAGCATAAACACAAGGCCCAGTCAGCGAAGTATCTGCTGTGTAGCTGATGCAGAGTTTGCAATACCCAGCCCACCTGCGGTGATGCTTTCTTCAGGAAACCCCAAACACCGACACAAAAAACACAAATCACAAAGTCATCGATGAGCAAAAGCTTATTGCTTTGAGGCAGACTTCATGTCTCACAAAGCATGTTTATTGGTTAAAGTCGATCTAGACTTCATGTCTCACAAAGCATGTTTATTGGTTAAAGTCGATCAGCTTGTCAGTCACTGATTAAGTTTAAGGGAGTCACGCTTCCTTTTTAATCCATACACAAATATTGAGAAAAAAAATTGTAATAAACGCGTGTGTGCATACGCGTACACACACATATACACACATACACACACGCGCGCGCTCGCGCGCACGCACACACACTCACACACACACACACACACACACACACACACACACACACACACACACACACACACACACACACACGGGTGAGACTGTGGTCATTCTAAATACCTTTCACTCTTCCCAGCCAGATAGAACCAATAAGAGAAACCAAAAAAAGTAATCCAGTACTTTGATGTTTGTAAACAGACATTAGAGTGTCCCTATGTTAACTAATACTAAGCTTGATTTGATGATCTTTATGAGGAAGATCAGTAACACGACTAAAACAAACGACGTCAATCTAATTCCACCAAAAAGGGTAGGGACGAATGGTCAGATTGGCGACTGTAGAGTAGAGACTGAGAGAGTTATTTCGCTTATTCAAATTATGAATCTAGCTTGCTGAAAAGGTTTTTTGTTGGGTTGATAGCTTATGAGAATGTGCACAAGACCTTGCAGAAAAAAAAGGATGCTATCCACAATGAAAGATTTAACCATCTTCCACCGAAACTTCTGGAATTTAAACCTAATCTTTGTCTTTCAAGGACCATTGCCTGTTTAATAATAATAATAATAATAATAATAATAATAATAATAATAATAATAATAATAATAATAATAATAATGATAATAATAATAATATATGGGATGTATACAGCTCTGAATCTTGCAGAGTACACAAATCAAAGGCTTGCATTCCAATTAGTTTGAAACAGTCCTCGAGTTCTTGCTTTCAAAAACGTCACGGATTTATGGTCAAGCAAAACTCGTTTTATTTTCCAGAGATATGAAACAGTACCATCTAGCAAAATTTGGAATCATGCTAACTAATATCCATAGTATAGCCCTCTTAAATAGAGCACCATTTTGTACCTAACAGGTCCACAGAGAGACATGCTCACGCCTTGTCAATGGCTACATGAATTACCTGTCACAAATAAGGACAAAACCTGTACTGTTCAGCCTGACTCTCCACTCTCAAGCCAGAGGCAGAGTGTTCACTGATCAGCAGGCAGAGTGAGACACGCCAGGCCCAGGGCAGGGCTGGCGATGGGCTCCACGTCATCCAGCCAGTAGTCTGTCTCCACGTCATAGCACTCCACGTCACTCAGCACTCTGTTCTCCACTGACGAAACACCGCCGATGACGAAAATACGGCAACCTGTGCACAGTTTAAACATGTGTTGTCTTTACCATCAATAAAAGGTCAGGTAAAGGTGTCCCATAACCTAGGCGGTCGTAGGGGAGTGAGGCATCAGAGACCTCAGCTTTTCTAGGGGGCCAGCATACTGAGGGCGGCGCCCATCTCCTCTCCCTCGCTGCTTTATCTTCCCTGACCCTAAAGAGGGCAGGCACCCATTGACAGCTGGGTGAACTGTCCTGTAGCCAAGGCACGCAAACGGTCACCCATCCTATTGGCAACCACACTCGACGCTGCTTAACTTGACTGGGGCGGTCTGACCACTGAGCTCTCCCGTGCACAATTTAAAAAAATATTTATCTTTACCATCAATTAAGTATACTAATGAATATACAGATAAACAATTGCAAGAACCTGAAACAATAAGTATACAAATAGTTATACATGTGTAAGAACCTGAAATGATAGATATACAAATAAATAAACAAGTGTAAGAACCCGAAATGATAAATATGCAAATAAAAAAAGCAAGAACAGAACACATGTTAATCCATTATGTTCTAGATTTGTTTAGTTGGTTGAGGGTTTTTTGTTGGGGTTTTTGTTTGTTTCGTTGGGGTTTTTGTAGCAGTGGAAAGAATGAAAGAGTTAGTTTTTCACTTGAAAAACAACTGTGATAGGCTCAGTCCTTTCTTTCTCTCACTCGTGTCTTGCTCAAGACTACTGTCGCTTCAGGGATCTGAGGGTCAGGGCTGTTCCTCCTTGGGGATAGAAAAAGGGCCAGAGAATTGGTGTATCCTGCAGTCTAAGATTTGTTGTTGTTTTTTTTAAAACACTAACCAGCATACTTTCAGTAAAACCACGATGCTTTATTTTTCTGATGTCAAAGACTATACTGAACTAAAAACTCTCCCCTAGGAAACATAGCAGATTTTCGGAATTGCATCCTAGAGTTGATGAAGCTCGACTGATTGGTCCCAGACTTCTCAAAGAGCCCATTAGCACAGTCACTGTATGTAGGAGCCGGTGGGGGTCCGAAAAATCTATATGCCTCTTTTGAAATTCAAACCGTTTGGGCCCAAAACTTGTTCCCAATCAATTAGACCATGAGTGGTGGTCTGGGCGCTAGTCTTTCAGATGAGACGATAAACCAAGGTCCCGTGTGTTACACATCATTATTTAGCGCTTGTAAAAGAACCCGCGGCAACAAGAGGGTTGTCCCTGGCAAAACTGCAGAAAAAGCCACTCTGATAGGGAAACAAATACAGTTGCAGACAGGAACGATAAAAATAAAAATAATGGATAGGCGCTGCACTTGTGGCGACGCGCTCTCCCCGGGGAGAGCAGCCCGAATTTCACGCAGAGAAATCTGCTGTGACATGAAGTGGTATAAACAAACCTGCGATAGTCCGTAACACAGGGCGCAAACCACTGCGCCGTGATGGGTGGTAAAAGAGTTCAACTTTGCAAGTCTGACGACCCAGATGAACAAGTCATGATAAGGACATCGTCGCGGGAAACTGAAGGAAACATGTCTGGAGTTTATTTAATAAAAAGGAGGGGATATAAGGGCCATGACCTGAATTAAATGGGTCAAATATGAAAACTAAAGCATGCTGGGCAGACTGGAGAGAGATAAGTTCAAAGCAAATCGCCCTTCAGCTATTCCTAGTAGTGTTGGTCTGGGCCACAGAAGTCGGTCAGGCTATCACCCTCTACTGCATGTCTGCTCACTGGGCTAAGGTCATGCAAGACAACAACCAACAATAAGAGTACAGGAACATAAACGTTATCTTTCTTACAACTCCCCCCCCCCCCCCCCCACACACACGCCTCCTCCTGGAGTAACAGGTCAGTGACATAATAATTAAGTATCATTAACTCTGAAATGGGGGCGGGATGGCCTAACGGTTAGAACACTGCATGCATGATCTGGTGACTCGGGATCCAGCCATCACAGAGACGCCCGTTTTAGGAAATTTTACCCAGGAGTTAACATCAGTGCCTACTCCACTTCCCTAAAAGTCCTTCAGATGATACTATAAACCGAACCCCCTTGTGTTAACGCACGCGGAACATCTTGCATACACGTAAAAATTCAGTTCTTTCTTTCAGATGAGTAAGCCATTTTGTGCCGGTTGGAATGGGTAACACATTTTTTTTTAAAAAACGGCATGCAGACAGGCGTCGTGTTTAGACACCATCCCCAAAGTCGGAAGGCGGCTACCTTCATGGTGGGCAAAACCGGTCACATACACAAAATTTAACAACAATGTTGAACTTCGAAGTTCAAGCTGAGGAAGGAAAACAGAATGGAACCTGATCGGTGGCCTGGGATCACCCACCTGCCTTGACAGCCAGAAGCATTGTTCAGATCCCCGTTTGCACACGAACTTTTCCCTCATTCACTCGACCTTGAGTGGTGGTCAGGGTGCTAGTCTTTCGGATAAGACAATCAACCGAGGTTGTGTGCACACGTAAAAGAACCCAAGGCAACAAATGAATTGTCCCAAGCAAAACTCTCTTAAAAAATGATAAAAAGTCAATGTGATAGGGAAACAAACACACGTGTAGACGGGAGGAAAAATGGTTGATGCTTCTCTTGTGGTGACGCACACTTCCCGATGAAAGCAATCCGAATTTCAAGCAAAGAAATCTCCTGTGACTGAAAGTAGCACAGAAAACAATACAATACAAAACAAAACAATACTATGCAATACAAAACAAAATACAATGGAATACAAAACAATTCGGTACAAACCTAGACAGACAAGCAGACAGACAGACAGACAGAGGGACACAGTGAATACACTCACCTAACACAGCCACTCCCATGTCATGGCGCGGTGACCGCAATGTCTGAATCCTGTCCCAACTGTAACAATGACACCACATACCCTACCTTGAAACCCCCCCAAAGAAATCTCCTACAGACAGCACCTGCAGCAGCATCACAGAAAGTGACACTGATGACAACCATCCATACACTCGCTGCATCATCATATCTTATCTGTCATGAAAATCCGCTTGATTTTACCGATAGATTACTCAAAGCGCTGAGGAGGCCCTAGGTGCATGCTATACATGGTGTCTGATTCTGCAGCATTCCAGTGCTAATATGTTGTTCATCACCTGGGCAAATATCTTTGTTTAAGATTAGTTACTTTAGTTCAGTTCCACAAGATCAAAGGGACTAGCAAAAACAATAATGCATGGCACTGTCCAAGGAGGAAGAAAAAAAGGCAGACCAAGGAAGAGATAAGAGGACATCATAAGCGATTGGACAGGCCTAGAACTCAACAAAATTTCGAGAAAGGCAGAACAGAGAGAGGAATGGAGGGAACTGGTTGTCAAGTCTTCATAGATAGATAGATAGATAGATGATAGATAGATAGATAGATAGATAGATAGATAGATAGATAGATAGATAGATAGATAGATAGATAGATAGATAGATAGATAGATAGATAGATAGATAGATAGTTCCACTTTTAAAAGTTTATATTCTCTCTCTCTCTCTCTCTCTCTCTCTCTCTCTCTCTCTCTCTCTCTCTCTCTCTCTCTCATTGTCTGTCTCTCTCTCTCTCTCTCTCTCTCCTCTCTCTCTCTCTCTCTCTCCTCCTTTTTTGACTTTTTAAATTCAATTTCTTGAACACGATTTGAAAAATGTCATGTTTGAGTATTTTATGTAGCGATACATCTTAATGTTGTTGACTTTTTAAAAATGTTTGTTTGCTGTCGTTAGTTTATTTTTGTTAGCTTTTTTTATAATATTGTTTTAAAGTAAGAAAAATATGTGAAAATGTCTTGATATATATTTTTGTTTGGGTTGCTCTTCTCTGCTGTTTCTTCTATTTTTTCTTCTCTCTATTTTAACTTATTTGATTTACTTAATGATTATCAATGCATCTGTCCTGACATTAAGGTTTGAGTCAGTTGGAGATTAAGTGTTTGTTGAATACATATTTATCTGTTTAAAAAAATAATTATCAATGTGCCCAGTAGGGATTGTGCGTCTCTTAAATGCATACCTATATCTTTTTTTTTAAATCATAGGTTGAACTGCTGTTGGTGATTGTGTGTTAAGGTTGTTTTTTTTAAATACATAGTCCCTAATCACGGCAAGGGAGGATGGGAAAAGTATGTACATACTTACTCTGTAACAATTAAAAATAAAGTTATTCACTCATTCGTTTATCATTCATTCATTCTCTCTCCAGAAAAAACAACAACTCTAGAATGTCCAATGTATCGGCATGATTTCTGTGAGTTCGAAACAAAATGTCTTCCGAAGTCGAGCAAAATAATGATCTTGGGATATCTACCGTCAGAATGGTATTTTAGGGATGTAAGTGATGTCATATTTTCAAAACTAGACACGAAAGAATTCTTCGTGGTGCAAGTTATTTTGTGGGTTTCTTTAATTAACTCCCCTGAAATGGCGGTCCTTTATGAATTTTAGTAAGAATAAAGAAGGCAACAGCGTTCTTGCTAAGGGAGGCAATTCAAACCATGGGGCGACAATCCTTTATGAATTTTAGTAGTTTTAAAGAAGGCAACAGTGTTTTTCATGGTCAGGGGAGGGAATTCTAGGCGTCGCGTATTAGAGCAGCATGGACCATTGGACGTATAGGCAAAATAAGATAAACGAAAGGTAAATTGTATTTTAATATTTTTTCCTAACTCGCTTTTGAAAAAAAAAAATTGATTGTAGATGTTCTCTGTTCGGCATAATAGACTATTGCTACCCTCATCCCGATACAAATGAAAAGGGAGTGAAAGAGGCTTTCTAAGTACATATCCCCACACCCTGCATGTAAATCTCTCCCAGATACAGCAGGCTATATAAATGAGCGTTAAAGCGGCGGCTATTGATATTTAGTCTTATTTTTCTCAGGAAATGTGTGCGTTTCTTTTCTTTCTTTCTTTCTTTTTAAAACAGAAGAAGAGAACATGTACCTGCAGTGACCTATTCGTTTACCTACCGCTTGTTCCTTTATCTTACTGATTGTCAGATTGTTGTTTTGTAGTTGTGCTTTTTGCGAAGGCGTTCCTTCTTGATTTGTTGATAGTCCCTAATCAGGGCAAGGGCCGGAGGAAAATAATTTATGCCAATGATTATCTGTAACCCTTGGAAAATCTCTCTCTCTCTCTCTCTCTCTCTCTCTCTCTCTCTCTCTCTCTCTCTCTCTCTCTCTCTCTCTCTCTCTCAATACCGAAAGTGCCAATGCGATCGAGCAAGCGCAAAACAGCGCCACTGTGTCCGTCGAGGACTGCAGGAGGTTAATGGAATGTTTACAAAAATTTGAAAACACAATGGACAGGGGCTTCGAGTCAATACTGAAAGCAGCTGAAGACGGAAAACTTCCGGACACGTCCAGTGACCAGCCAGCAGTACAACCACACCGCTAATGCCGCTCTCTGACAGCTCCTCGGATCCTGCTTCGACATCGTTATAACCCGTGACATTCACACACATGTGTAACCATGCATAAACAATTCCGCGTTTTGGCTTCCAATCGCGAAGAATCGTTGATATTGTACAGTGTTCAATTTTGCTGATGTACTTTTCGATTTCGGTCCCTTTCCCCAACTACCCTTTTGTGAATGGGTTTAAAAACCTAACACAATAAATCTTTTGTCATTGTCATTGTCATTGTCTCTCTCTCACCGGTCCTCCTTGTGGTCATATGAGAGGAGGGAGGGCAGGCTGCAGACAGAGGGGGAGTCAGCAGGGAAGGTGGAGCCCCCCACCAGGTACAGCCTCCCCCCACACTCCACCAGACTGGCGTGGCATCTCGGAGAGGGCAGAGGCTTCAGGCTTGTCCAGCTGCAAGTGAGGACAGTGATGTGTGTGTGTGTGTGTGTGTGTGTGTGTGTGTGTGTGTGTGTGTGTGTGTGTGTGTGTGTGTAGTCAATCTCCACATTCTCTTTCTCCCTTCCCCCTATTGGACTATCTCTAAAGACAGTGGTCTCTTTTTTTTTTATACTACTTTATGTCACAGCGCAGCAGATTTCTCTGCGTGAAATTCGGGCTGCTCTCCCCGGGGAGAGTGTCTCATCACAAGTGCAGTGCCACCCATTATTTTTGTTTTCTTTTTCCGGTCTGCAACTGGATTTGTTTCCCTATCAGAGTGACTTTTTTCTACAGAATTTGGCCAGGGACAACCCTCTTGTTGCCGTGGGTTCTTTTACATGTGCTAAATAATGATGTGTAACACACGGGACCTCGGTTTATCGTTTCATCAGGAAGACTAGCACCCAGACTACCAGTCATGGTCTAATGGATGGGAGAAAAGTTTTGGGCCCAAACGGGATTCGAACCACTGCACACTCCGACCTGGACTTTTCGCTTTTTAGGCAGGCGCGTTACCTCTAGACCATTGCTCTGTCATCAATTTCCACCTTTTCACCCCTCCCTCCCCCCCCTCCCCCCGGACTATTTCTAAATACAGTGGTTTTTGTCATCAATCTCTACGTTTTTATTTCCCCCCCTAGGACTATCTCTAAACCGTAAAAGATGTTATCATTGTCTTCCTCTGCTACAGCTCTGGGGTCCACTAATGGTGAGGTTTTGCCTATACGACCATTTTTTGCCCCACCATGAAGATTGCTGCATTCTGACTTCTGAAAGTTAAAAAAAAAGATAAAAGGTGTCCTATAACCTGTGTGATCATTGGGTAACGAGGAGTCAAGAGACTTCAGCGTTCTCCACGGTCAGTCCCTATACTGAAAGGTATTGCTGCTTCACCTCCCCTGCCTTGCCTTCAGCGCATGGGCTTTATCCCAGTTCTTGATCAAACCATTGATGCTGGGGGCAACAACAAAGTGAGAGGCTGTATGATCAGTGGCTTTATCCCAGTTCTTGATCAAACCATTGATGCTGGGGGCAACAACAAAGTGAGAGGCTGTATGATCAGTGGCTTTATCCCAGTTCTTGATCAAACCATTGATGCTGGGGGCAACAACAAAGTGAGAGGCTGTATGATCAGTGGCTTTATCCCAGTTCTTGATCAAACCATTGATGCTGGGGGCAACAACAAAGTGAGAGGCTGTATGATCAGTGGCTTTATCCCAGTTCTTGATCAAACCATTGATGCTGGGGGCAACAACAAAGTGAGAGGCTGTATGATCAGTGGCTTTCCCACTCATGGAATTCCACTTTACAGCTTAGTCTTTAGTGATCGACTATGACTCTCTGACTAGGAGATTTGACTTGCACAGTCCTTACGTGCTGCAGCCCTGGGGGCTAGTCGGCCTTTGGAGAACATCTCATCTTGCTGACTGTCCTTATGCCCTCTTGGCCGAGAGAGTGTGGATGTACAAGCATCTCCACTATGATTAAATTTCTGCCCAGTTTCCGAAACAGCAGCTGCCTCCTCTGTTGTTTTGAAGGTTATCGTCGAACACGACGGACAAACAATCAACAAACAAAGCTTCCCTGCCCCTGAAGAGGACAGGTGCCCATTGAAGGTGATGATGGTGTTTCATAACTTATGTGGTTCTATTAAAAAAAAAAATTAAAAAACTAATTTAAAATATGTAGTTCTTAGGGAGAAAAGTGTTGGAATCTTCAGCTTCTCAAGTGTCAGCATCTTGAAAGGCGGTGACCATCTCGTCTCTGTCGCTGCTTTACCTTCCCTGCCCTGAAAGAGTGCAGGTACCCATTGAAGGTGAAGATGGTGTCTCATAACTTATGTGGTTCTATAAAAAAATATATATATAAAAAATTCAAAATATGGGGTTGTTAGAGAGATTCTTCAGCTTCTCAAGTGTCATCATCTTGAAAGGTGGTGATCGTCTCATCTCCTTCGTTGCTATACCATCCCTGCCCTTAAAGAGAGCAGGTACCCGTGACTTACAGCTGGATGAACTGAGGGGAAGTGTACTGAAGCCAAGGTGCACACACGATCATCCATCTGCGAGGTAACCACGCTCACAACTGCTTCACTTTAAGCTTCGGAAGAGCCAGTGCTCTCAATAACTGCTCTTATTACGTCTTCTATTCGACTCATGGGAATGTAGGCAGATATAATGTGTAGTGCGGGATGAGGGGACACGGCAATGAAAGCTCTGCTCTCCTATACTGCATTGACAGAATGACCGATACATCAACATGGGCTATATAAACCTCTTCAGTACCCACACATGTAGGTTATGCTCATCACTAAAAATGCCCTAACAGCACCAGTCAGATTCTTCCTATGTGACCATGAACTTTCCTGCTGTTTTCAACGTAAAAGGTCCGTTATCCTGGCTGGAAGAATTTATTAGGTGTAAAAGGTCTTTAAAGGTGTTCCGTAACCTATATGGTGGTAGGGGAGCGAGGTGTCAGAGACCTCAGTTTCTCTAGTTACCCATCTTCTCTCCCTCGCTGCTTTACCTTCCCTGTCCCTGAAAGAAAGGGGGTACCCATTGAAGGCTGGGTGAATTGGAGGATTGTACTGAAGCCAAGGCGTGCAAACGGTCACCCATCCACTTGATAACCACGTTCAATGCTTAACCTTAGCTTGTGGAAAGGGAGTGCTCAGACCACTGAGCTGTTCTGTTCCCATATATATGAAGTAGTAATGATTAATGAGCAAGCACAAAGCAGCACAAACACCATTTCCATTCTGTTCGTCACATCCCCACCCCGCCCTCCCCTCTCAGGTACCTGACGACCTCCACACCCACCATCCATCCTCTCTCTCTCTCTCTCTCTCTCTCTCTCTCTCTCTCTCTCTCTCTCTCTCTCTCTCTCTCTGACGAGACTGAGATGACTTTCGGATGAGACTATAAACCGAGGCTCCGTGTGCCAACGCACACAGAACATCTTGCGCACACGTTTGATCCTGTTCCGCTTTTCGTAAGAGAAGGCCATCGTGTGCCGGTGGGAACAGATGACAAGATTTACAAACTGCATACACACGGGGACTGGATGCAAAAATGCACATGAGTGCTTATTCCATTATCCTCGATATAAAATAAAAGAATAAATCGAATCAATCGATCAATCAATCAATCAAATCTCTCTCTCTCCTCTCCTCTCTCTCTCTCTCTCTCTCTCTCTCTCTCTCTCTCTCTCCCTCTCTCTCTCCACCCCCCATCTCTCTCTCCCTCCCTCCCTCTCTCTCCCCCTCATCTCTCTCTCTCTCTCTCTCTCTCTCTCTCTCTCTCTCTCTCTCCTCTCTCTCTCTCTCTCTCTCTCAGATCTGACCTGTATGTCCGGGGTCAAACACCTCCACCGTGGCACGGACCACGTGCTCATGCTCAGTCTCCAGGAAGCCGCCCACGGCAAACAGCTGACCTTGGAAAGCTGCCACCGCCACCCCTATCCGCCCCTCCCCCATCTCCACCCCTGCCTCCCACTCTCCCACCTCTGGCCGGTAACACTCCATTGACGCCAGGTGTCTGCACAGGAGCACACACACACACAGAAATGGCGCCAAAGCTTGTAAAAAATGCAAAACGAGTTACGTGCACCCACACATTTCCTCCTTTGTGAAGGAACTGAAGTACAGATACTAGACAGAGGAATCTAATGCAAAAAGGAATCCATAGTTACTGTGGGTTTTCTATAATTCACATCTCGAGATGGACAAAAAATTAAAAATCACGCATGAAATATTTTGCATCTCTCTGCGTTGTTACAGACTGAAGAGGTTTGCTATGAGCAGAGCACCAAGATGACCAAAGAGAACTGCTATGTAGAAGCCAGTATGCCCATACACTTTATTTTAATGTGTTTTTGTCTGTCTGTCTGTCTGTCTGTCTAACTGCCTGCCTGCCTGCCTATTTGCTTGTTGACTACTTTGTTCGAAAAATCATTGCTGCAGGAGTTGCAAGTACCACTGCTGAAAGGATACTGAAACAAAAATGTGTGTGTGTGTGTGTGTGTGTGTGTGTGTGTGTGTGTGTGTGTGTGTGTGTGTGTGTGTGTGTGGTGTGTGTGAGTGATATTTTGCCTGCACGAATGGCCTACTCTTCGAATAGGCAGAGTGAGTTTTAATATGTGCTCAAGCTGTTCTTGGTGCGTTGGCACACAGGGCCTCAGTTTGTTTATCTTTGGACCTTTTCTCCTCTCCTGGCAACAAGACTGTTGTTTACTACGATTTTGATAACAAAAGTTAGCTACACTTACTGCTAGATCTTATCAGGCAAAACCAATGCTAGTAGAACTGATACTGTCTTAATTCTTCTTTGCAGTGTAAAGTGCTCTGCAGGAGAACCTCGATGCTGTCCTGTCAAAGTCACCAGTGAAACTTAACTTGCTGCAAACAATGACAAAAACAATCTCCCTTTCTAAAAAAATAAAATAAATAAATAAAATAAAAAATAAAAAAACACCAACAACAAAACCAATAAAAAAAACCATCATCATCATCATCATCATCATCATCATCATTATTATTTGGCCTAACCTACTATATACTGACTGACCTGGACTGCTGGGTCTGTCCAGCCATGACGAAGATGACGTCATTGAGGACGGCAGTGGCGTGGTACATACGGGGCACTCCCAGAGGAGCGATGGCAATCCACTGCTTGGCCGTCAGGTCACAGCGGAAACAGGACGCCGTGGGGTTGCACAGGCACTCAGGGCTCGTGTCGTCCAGAATGGAACCGCCTGACGGAAAGGATCCATCACAACACCTACTAAACTAAAGGTAAAGGTGTCCCATAACCTGTGTGGTCGTAGGGGAACGAGGCATCAGAGACCTCAGCTTCTCTAGGGGCCAGCATATTGAGGACGGCGCCCATCTCCTCTCCCTCGCTGCTTTACCTTTACTAGCGCATTGAAATCGATAGTACCAGGACTGGCAAGTCTGGATGGTACATTTTTGCATACAGAGCGTGTTGTCCACAATAACACCTAGATACTTTACAGAGTTGAACAGACGAACTGATACGCTGCCAAATTCTATTAAAATGATTGATACTGGGGAAAAGTTTATGTTTGGTCCCTATAAACATGGCATCAGTTCTATCCGTTTGAACCACAAACACCTCTGCACGTGGTTGAGTCTGCAGCATATCAAAATGGTTGATGAGAGACTTCAGTTTTGAGTATGATTAATTTTCTTCCACGGATTCATCTTGGAAGAACATGGCACACTTCCATGAACTGATTAAGCAGCACTACAAGCGTATACAAATATATACAATACAATACAATACAATACAATACAATACAATACAATACAACACAACACAATACTATACAATACAATACAATACTATACAATACAATACAATACAACACAATACTATACAATACTATACAATACAACACAATACTATACAACACAATACTATATAATACAATACAATAAAACACAACACAACACAATACAATACAATGCAATACACTAGAAAAAAGACCAGCTGACCTATGATGTAGAGAAAGCCTCCCAAGAGAACGGCCCCGTGGTGATGTCTCCCATCAGGCAGACGGGTCAGGGTGCTCCAGCGGTTCTGCCGAGGATGGAACTGCGCCACCTGGCGGCTCTGGGCCTCCACTTCCGGCTGGAAAGGGTTCACTCCCCCTACCGCCAAGATGAGGTCACAGGTCAGCGGGGCATGGGTCAGAGTCCTGCTATGGGCTGCCCGAGCGGCGGAGGGCAGGACCAGACGCTGCAACATGTCAGTGGATGAGAGGCAATGGGGGAGGGGGAGGGGGGGATATATCTTAGTCTCTAGAGTTATATAGTAAATGTTCAGATTTAATACCCAAGACTTTTTGTTTTGTCCCAAGCGTTGCGGGTTTATTTTATTTTATTTTATTTTATACCACTTTATGTCACAGCAGATTACTTGCGTGAAAAACGGGCTGCTCTCCCCGGGGAGAGCGCGTCGCCACAAGTGCAGCGCCCACCCAATTTATATATATATATATATATATATATATATATATATATATATATATATATATATATATATATATATATATATATATACAGCCCCGAGCCGCCTTGGGGACTCCAACTCCCCGATTTTTCCTCAGAGATGGTGTCTAAACACGACACCTGTGTGCATGCTGGTTTTTTGTGGAGGTTTTTGCCATCTGCTCCTACCGGCACACAATGACCTGCTCTTTCGAAAGGCGGAACGGGGTTTTAACGTGTTTGCAAGATGTTCTGCGTGCGTTCGCACACGAGGCCTCGGTTTATAGTCTCATCCGAATGATTCTGTCATAAAGCATGTACATCCCTATCATGACAAAATGTTCCAATTTCAATACAGTACATGTAGCATGCTGACTCTGTGACTACAGTACAACACACATCAATGTTTCAATTATGTTTGTCATACCTGGCGAGAACTGTAGGCGGAGTTGCTCTGGTCCTGAGGCGGCATGGCCTCCAGAGGCACGTACTGACGACGAGGCAGATGATGACCTCGCCCTGCTTGCTGACACCCACACGTGTGAAGAGCGTGGTGCCTGCATGGCACACACACACACACACACACACACACACACACACACACAGACAGACACACACACACACACACACACACACACACACACACACACACACACACACACACACACACACACACACACACACACACACACACACACGCAACAGTGTGGCATAGTCAGTCTCAATAATCATAAAGAAATGTACTAAAAGAGCCCATTTAAAAAAAGAAAGAACAATGGTCAGTATGTCACGTAAATGTCTATATCAAACAATACACCTATTTTCGACCACCTTAAAAGGTAAAAAGGTAAAGGTGTCCCGTAACCTAGGCGCTTGTAGGGGAGCGAGGCATCAGAGACCTCAGCTTCTCTAGGGGCCAGCATGTTGAGGGCGGCGCCCATCTCCTCTCCCTCGCTGCTTTACCTTCCCTGACCCTAAAGAGGGCAGGTACCCATTTACAACTGAGTGAACTGGGGGACTGTACTGAAGCCAAGGCGCGCAAACGGTCACCCATCCAACTGGTAACCACGCCCGACGCTGCTTAACTTGACTGGGGGAAAGCGAGCGCTCTGACCACTGAACTATCCCGCCCCTACCTTTCACTTCATTAAGCAGACAGACATATAGACCGACGGATAGAAAAAAAAAAGACATGAGACAAACAAGCAAACAAACCACACCAAAAAAGAGATGACTAAACATTTCTAATGTCGGCACAGGTATTCTCCCCCTCTACCTCTCTTCTGGTTGATCTCTCGTCCATTGTTCTGTCTGAACTGTGAACAATGTCTCATTTGTTAAAATAACAACCCAGCTATATGTCTTTTACGTCGTGCCCAGTGGAGAAGTTACTGAAGAGAAAAATGTGCATAGCAAAGAAGAAACCAAACACAAGACAGAGCTGGTTATGTGTTTTGTTTATTGTGTGTGGAAGAATCCTTGATCATAACAAACAACAAAACAAAGGGTCGGTAATTCCACTTTTTAAGAATGCACTGTTGACTTGTTGATCTATTTGTCTTGTGTTTGTTTTCGTTCTTATTGATCCAATTATCTGGGCTAGTAAGTACTAATGTCTCTGTATGTTTCTTCCCCCACAAAAAATAAATACTACATCAATAACAAACTTTTCCCATGGATTAATTGAGTACAAAATCAAGCAGTGAAACGTGATAGCATAAGGCACTGTATAACTTTAAACTTTAAAAAGTATTTTTTAAAATCATTCCTGTAATTTCTTATAAAGATACTGGACTAAAACAATCACCAACATCAAAAACAAAACTAACAAATCTCATCATTCATGACACTGCACATGCGCATGACCTTGACCCCCCACACTGACCTGTAAATGCAGAGAAGGAGCTCTTTGCCCTCGTCACCCTGGAACAAAAACTGCTTGGTCTCCACATGCTTGGCGATCTCATCAGGGGTGATGTAGGCGAACCTCACACAGCCGATCAGATCTGCAGTGAAGGCACACCTGAAAGCACAACACCTGGCACTGGCCACACTACACACTTCTCCGACTGCCCCTTCTCTGTCTGCACCGGACACCATGGTCCAGATGTTCTACAAAGCGATTTGATTTGATTTGGTTCATTCTTTAATATGGAGGATAATGGAAGAAGCACTCTTGTGCTTTTTTTACATCCAGTCCCCGTGTGTATGCAGTTTTTGGAAATGGATAAGTACGTACAGTTCAGTAAAGGGAGATTAGTGGTATTTTTGTGGAGGTTTTTGGTGATGGATATATCGACAGCGTGGAAAAGTTTATATGGATGATTGCACATACCATGTAACAAAAAACTTGTTGGAATCTGGCCAGGAATGGAAACATGACAAACAGTCTTTCATTGGTGGGGGGGGGGGGGGGGGGTCAATGGTGGAACACAGTCCATTGTGACAAAAAACAGACATGCCGAAACAGTAAAAAAAAAAAAAAAAAAAAAAAAAAAAAAAAAAAAGCATTGCTGAGGGTGGGTCATAGACAGGATGGAATAAAAGCCTGTCACGGTTTCCAACAGAGGCATGCTGTCCAGGACAACAGACAGCACCACAGGACTGAACATGCAGCAGGGTGGAATACAAAAGTGCCTCATGACAGGAACATAGCTAAGTTTAGATTTTTTAAAATCCTATCATAGTAGACCATAGTCACAACAGAACATAAAGGCTGAGTCTCAAAGCAGAACATACATATGCTGGACCTCTCGTGGCGGGGCCTAGATACAATGGAATATAAAGCCTCTTGTGGCGGGGCCTAGCTAGATACAGTGCAATATAAAGCCTCTCATGGCGGTGCCTAGCTAGGTACAGTGCAATATAAAGCCTCTCATGGCGGGCCTAGCTAGATACAGTGCAATATAAAGCCTCTCATGGCGGGCCTAGCTAGATACAGTGCAATATAAAGCCTCTCATGGCGGGCCTAGCTAGATACAGTGCAATATAAAGCCTCTCATGGCGGGCCTAGCTAGATACAGTGCAATATAAAGCCTCTCATGGCGGTGCCTAGCTAGGTACAGTGCAATATAAAGCCTCTCATTTATACCTGCTGCTCATACAGACACTGTGGAACTATTTAGTCTCTCAGAACAGACGGCAAAACTGTGATAGAACGCACACCCCTTCCATGTAATTATTGCCACCAACACTTAGAAACATAGGGTAGAATCTAAACATGAAAGCTGGTTGTAAAATCAGTCTACAAGACTAGAGGATAGGTGTAGGTGAAGGTGGAGGTAAAAACAAACCTTGATGGTAGACCAGAAAGACCAACAAAATGGGAGACGCAAAATGAAAGACATGGCAGACAACAGACAAGAATGGAATATCGACACAGTATAGGATCTATATAGTAGTAGCACACACAGCTTTTATCAGAAAATGCGAAACAAAAATTGAGTGGTGAATTCAGAGGAACACAGTGGATTTACACACACAGGTTGATTACAGATTCGCTGGAACTAATATGTCACGTCTACATGCAGACTCAGTGGACTGAATCAGTCCTAGAAAGACAGACGTGGCGGAACCTAGCTAGATAGCTGAACATCAGACACAAAGCAGATCTCTGATGAGGCAGAACAAGAGCAAAACAGGACAGCAGGGATCCTTGACTTGACACTTCAAATGAATCCCTCTCTGCCGCCCCTGTCAGCCTGATTCATACCTGCTGCCCCTAGCTGTCAGCCTGATTCATACCTGCTGCCCCTAGCTGTCAGCCTGATTCACACCTGCTGCCCCTAGCTGTCAGCCTGATTCACACCTGCTGCTCCTAGCTGTCAGCCTGATTCACACCTGCTGCTCCTAGCTGTCAGCCTGATTCATACCTGCTGCTCCTAGCTGTCAGCCTGATTCATACCCGCTGCTCCTAGCTGTCAGCCTGATTCATACCTGCTGCTCCTAGCTGTCAGCCTGATTCATACCTGCTGCTCCTAGCTGTCGGCCTGATTCACACCCGCTGCTCCTAGCTGTCAGCCTGATTCATACCTGCTGCTCCTAGCTGTCAGCCTGATTCATACCCGCTGCTCCTAGCTGTCAGCCTGATTCATACCCGCTGCTCCTAGCTGTCAGCCTGATTCATACCCGCTGCTCCTAGCTGTCAGCCTGATTCATACCTGCTGCTCCTAGCTGTCAGCCTGATTCATACCTGCTGCTCCTAGCTGTCAGCCTGATTCATACCTGCTGCTCCTAGCTGTCAGCCTGATTCATACCTGCTGCTCCTAGCTGTCAGCCTGATTCATACCTGCTGCTCCTAGCTGTCAGCCTGATTCATACCTGCTGCTCCTAGCTGTCAGCCTGATTCATACCTGCTGCTCCTAGCTGTTTTATTCATTTTTATTTCTTTTATATCGAGGATAATGGAATACGCACTCATGTGCTTTTTTACATCTAGTCCCCGTGTGTATGCAGTTTTGTAATGTCATCTGTCCCCACCGGCACACGATGGCCTACTCTTACGAAAAGCAGAACAGTATTGAACGTGTGCGCACGATGTTCTGCGTGCGTTCACAAACAGGACCTCGGTTTTATAGTCTCATCCGATGGACTTTTGGGGAGAGTGGAGTAAAGCCTGATGTTAACTCCAGAAGAAAAATCTCCTCAAACATGAATCGAACCCCGCTGGTCAAACTACTGTCAGCCTGAAGCATACCTGCTGCTCCTCCTGTTCATACCTGCTGCTCCTCCTATTCCTACCTGCTGCTCCTCCTGTTCCTACCTGCTGCTCCTCCTGTTCCTACCTGCTCCTCCTGTTCCTACCTGCTGCTCCTCCTATTCCTACCTGCTGCTCCTCCTGTTCCTACCTGCTGCTCCTCCTGTTCCTACCTGCTGCTCCTATTCCTGCCTGCTGCTGCTCCTATTCCTACCTGCTGCTCCTTCTATTCCTACCTGCTGCTCCTCCTATTCCTACCTGCTGCTCCTCCTGTTCCTACCTGCTGCTCCTCCTGTTCCTACCTGCTGCTCCTCCTATTCCTACCTGCTGCTCCTGTCAGCCTCCATCCAGGCCACGGCAGCGTGGAAGACGTCCAGCTCTCGCTCCACGTTGAGGTTGTTCTCGCTGAGGAGGTCAAAGACGTGAGAGAAGGTCAAGGTCTTCCAGCCCCTTGTGCGCGACACGCCCAGGAAGTGCTTGCACATGAAGTCGTAGAAATAGCTCAGATCCTCAGTCAGCTGGTATTTCTCTGCCAGGGTGCTGAACAAGATGACCGTATCGATGTCTGGGTTGAGGATGATCTGTTGTTGTATGTGAGGAGAAAAAATGTTTTAAAAAAACGAACACGCACAAACGCACTAACGCAAGCACGCACACACACACACACACACACACACACACACACACACACACACACACACACACACACACACACACACACACACATACACACACACTCAAAGCCCTCAAGCATAATTATGATCTTCAAAGACTGGATGATTGATCCGTCAGTGTCTTATTGTTGTGTCCAGTTCTCTCTGTGTGTGTGTGTGTGTGTGTGTGTGTGTGTGTGTGTGTGTGTGTGTGTGTGTGTGTGTGTGTGTGAGTGTGTGTGTGTATGTGTGTGTGTGTAAGCACGCATGTATGCATGTGTGCATGTGTGTGTGTCAGAGAGAGAGAGAGGGAGGAGAGAGAGAAAGAGGGAGAGAAAGAAGGAGAGGGAGAGAGAGAGGAGAGAGAGAGAGAGAGAGAGAGAGAGAGAGAGAGAGAGAGAGAGAGAGAGAGACAGACAGACAGACAGACAGACAGACAGACAGACAGACAGACAGACAGACAGACAGACAGACAGACAGACAGACAGACAGACAGACAGACAGAGAGGGATATCCTGGTATCACCTATTTGTACTTCTTGTTCGTAATAAAATCAAAACAATGCTACGTGCACTAATATCTGAAAATAGTGTTTCACACACACACACACACACACACACACACACACACACACACACACACACACACACACACCACGCACGCACGCACGCACGCACACCACCACCACCACCACCACCACCCAGCCACCCCCCCCCCCCACACACACACAGGAGGCACCTCTCTCTCTCTCTCTCTCTCTCTCTCTCTCTCTCTCTCTCTCTCTCTCTCTCTCTCTTCTGCACAAACAGACTAGAACACATCGAGAAAATTCATTTGATGGCATGTAAAAGATTTTTAGGAGTACCTGTAAGAACACCCAATAAGATGGTATATGGAGATTTAGGTAGATATCCACTTTATGTCAATTCATGTACAAGAACTATTAAGTACTGGTTAAAACTATTGCAAATAGATCAAAACAGAATACCATATAGTGCTTACTGCATGCTGTTAGAGCTAGATAGAAATGGTAAATACTGCTGGATTTCAAAAATAAGGGAAATTTTGTGTGAAACCGGTTTTAACATTGTTTGGATGCAACTAGGTGTTGGGGATGTAAAGCTTTTCTTAGGTATGTTTAAGAAAAGATTAGTAGATATGTTCATTCAAGAATGGGATGGGACTGTAAGAGATAAAGATAGGTATGACCATTACAGATCATTTAAAAGTATTTTTGTAAAAGAGCAGTATATAAACTCTATTGATGTCTACTGCTTTCGAGTAGCAATCACACAAGCAAGATTTAATGTTCTACCCCTTAATAATAATGTATATAGATATAGTGAGAATGATCGAGAAAAAATGTGTCCTTTTTGTAAAACGAAAGTTGAAAATGAAGCCCACTTTCTTTGGGAATGTTGCATATACACTGGCTGAAGAGAAAAGTTCTTAAGTGGGTGTATCAACGTACCATTGCCCGATCTGTTCAAAGCAACAAATGATGAGTACAGGCACAATTTGTCAAGACATATATTTCACTCTAATAATAAAAGGAAGACAATGTTAATTCAAGATGTATATTGAAAAACTGTTATGATTCGATACGTAATTGATGTGCATGATTTGCACATTTTCCCTAGACATCATATTTTTGTGATTAGAATAACGTGTGTTTTGCTTCTTTGATCAGTTATGAATCAAACCTTTTGTGCATTTTTGGTTTGCCAGTTATATGAATGAACCCCAACCCATGAAATGTATTGTGGTCCATGGCCAATGTACATTAAATCATTTCAGTGTTCAGTGTTCTCTCTCTCTCTCTCTCTCTCTCTCTCTCTCTCTCTCTCTCTCTCTCTCTCTCTCTCTCTCTCTCTTCCTTCACATACACTCTACTGCTCACATGCTCATTCTAAACTGGGTCTTTCTTCTTTCTCCTATTGTCTAATAACACTGAAGTGGAAAGCCGTCAAATTGAGGAACACACACACACACACACACACACACACACACACAACACACACACACACACACACACACACACACACAGAGCTGAGAGAGAGACAGACAGACAGACAGACAGAAACACAGACAGACAGACAGAGACATAGAGAGGCAGACAGGCAGACCAACAGACAAGAGACAGACAGAAATACATAGACAGAATCTCCAGCCCATGTTATGTATGACCTGTTTGCACATGCTGAGGATGTGCTCGATGTGAAGGAAGGCGGCAGCTGCCAAGACGTTACCCACGTTGTCCGGGTTCAGACGGAGCTCCCCGGAGTAGACAAACCTCAGCACCTCCTGGATGCCTCCCACGGAGGTGTCCGGAATGTCGATCACCATCTCCCGGCTGTCCCCCTCGCAGTAGGTGTGGGCGAAAGTGTCGCTGAAGGCTGCCAGGGCCAGTCTGTGAGCAGGCACCTCCTGTCCGTTGGTTCGCAAAATAACGTCACACAGGCGATGACGTTTCAGCATCTCTGAGAGGTTGGCCACGAGGAGACTGTCACGCTGACCCACAGCATGGTCTCTGCTTTCCACGGTGTCTGCTTCGGAAGGGTTGTCGTACTCCTCGTCGGATGCTGAGGGCTGGTAGCGGGTTGTTTCTGCCCGGTAAGGTGCTGAACGTCGTTGTCCTTTGTGACTCCGTTTGGTGTCCCCCTTTGGCAACTCTGCGTGATGTCCCGGACAGCAGAGTTTGTCTTTGCGCATTTCTGGATAGCCGCAGGGTTTGCTGTTCTGTCTGAGGGGTTTCCTGTCTTTGTCTTTAGAGCCACGTCTCGTGACGGTCGTCAGGCTTTTGCGACGTCTGTTCTCGTTCATGTTGACCATCCCCATCTCTGATTCGTCATCATCATCACAGGTGGCATCCTCGGTGATGTCTCCTTTGCATTTCAGGGATCCTCGACCTAAACCGACAGGACGACTACTGTCGTGGTGAGAGGAGGAGGTGGTGTTTCCCACAAAGTCATCTCCTGAGGAATCATCGTATGAGAAACTTCGTGAATAGGTGCTTGTAGGGTTGATCCTAGATCGTTCAGCTTGTTTGAAGATGTCTTTCCTGTCACACACATTTCTCTGACCGGCCTGACCCGTGTTCTTCTGGGCATAATCTTGGCAGTAGTCACCGCAACTCTGGCATCTGTTGTTGAAGCTTTGTCTTCTGGCAGTCCCGTGTCTTCCATATCCTTTTCTTCGCGAGCCCTCTGGGCAGCAGCTGTTGCAGACTTGGCACTGGTGTTTGGCCTCGTTCCTCCCGTGCTGTGTGAAAGGTCTCAAAGAGGAGGTGGAGTTGAGTGGCGACCATTCTCTCTCCGTGGATACGGTGTGTCTCCTGATATGCCGTTTGCTAGTACCGGGTCTGCAGACCGTCCTGTCCTCTCTCAAGTCGGGTAGATCTTTCCCGCAGTGCAAACAGTCCAGCAGAACGTTGGGAGCCGATTCTGTGCGGCGGCGTCCATGGCTCGATTTTTCCAAAAGTTTGGGTCTGGAACAGCTCTGATTGTGACACTGGCTGCAGCCAGAGGGTGTGTGTTTCTCTTTCGCAGAGGATTCTGTCGCGCCGTGGATGCCTCTTCCACCGTAGCGTTTGGATGTACCTTCTCCGTTCATCTGTGGTTCAGCAAAGGGAAGACAGGCTTCCAGCCCATCTTCTCAAAGTAAGATTTTCCCCAGCTTTTACCGTAAATACGCTTGCCACCAAGTCAAACTTTGGCCATTTTCATCCTCGTGATAAACTGTGAGAACTATAACTTTGACGTTTTCCCTTTTTAATGGAGCCTAGTTTACAACAAAGATGACGACACCTATTGCGTCATTATTTAAAAATAACGTCAGTGACCAAAGCGAGTAAAGCCAGGCCTAGAACTAGACAAGGTTAAACTAAATCAAAAAAAAGGCCTACGTGTTTGAGACGTTGACCTATATAACATGCTGAAACAATGAATAGACCATCTAGGTGCAAGTAAGCAGCAAATACAAAACCCAACTGAACAAAAAAAAAGACTGACTGAAGGAAAGAGGAATAATGTTTACACTAGGTCTACATCCAAACATGTGCCGAAGCAAATGAAGGAAAAAGCAAGATATCACACACACACACACACACACACACACACACACACACACACATTGTTTTAAGTTTATCAGACGCAAGATGTTGGCTGTTTGATTTTTGTTTTTTCTTTCTTTCTTTATAATATTTTCTGACCTACAAGCCAAGCATTCACTGGCTCCTGCATGTATGATTGTATATCTCCTGACGACAAAAATCGTCAAATCACACAAGATAACAAAGAAGAGAGAGGAAAGAAAGAGGTAGAGGTGGTGGCTGTATTGTTGTTAGCAACTGGGAAAAAAAATTAAAAACTTTTTTTTTCTCTGTAACTGAAAAAACCTATTTTACTGTAATACATGAGCTCAACATCTTTCTTTTTTTTTTAGTTTTTATCTCAACGCAGGATCTCAGAGTTTGTGTGGAGGGGTAGTAAAGATATAGGTCGTGCTGTGGAGGGGTGGGTAAAAATATAGGTTATACTGTGGGGGGGGGGGGTTAAAAATATAGGTAATACTGTGGGGGGGGGGGTAAAATATAGGTAGTGCTGTGGAGGGGTGGGTAAAAATATGCTGTGGGGGTGGTAAAAATAAAGGTAACACTACCGATACCACACTAACCCGTGCCCCCCCCCCCCCCCCCCCCCCCACACACACACGTTTGGTTTGAATTGTTGAGCGAGCAGGGCGTTGCAATAGAATCGGGGTTCAATACCTGAGATGTCATGCGTGCAAGGCCATGAAGGTAAAAAATCAAAAACAAATGGAGAGCAAAAGATAACGCAGATAAAACCGAATCCATGCTTGTAGGGACCAAACACAAACTGTCTTTTATCACAACTTCAATAGAATTCGGCAATACATCAGTCCCTCTATCCAGTGCTGTAAAGCATCTAGGAGTGGTTATTGACAACACACTCTCTATGCAAAAATTCATCACCCAGACCTGTCAGTCATGCTACTATCAACTACGGCGTATTAGTGCAATTCGAAAGTACCTGTCCACTGATGCAACATCCAAACTAGTCACTTCTCTTATTCTTTCACATCTGGACTATTGCAATTCTCTTTTGGCTGGTCTGCCAGCATCATCTATCCACTCCCTCCAACGTATACAAAACTCTGCAGCTCGACTGGTCCTCAGAAAGAAAAAATCTGAGCACATTACTCCTCTCTTGCAATCTCTCCACTGGCTGCCTGTGCCACAGAGAGTAAACTATAAGATCAGTACTCTCTGTTATAAATGTCTCCACAAAACAGCACCCTCTTACCTCTGTGAATGTCTTCACGTGTACACACCTTCTCGTTCCCTCCGCTCGGCTGCAGATACCTTATCCTTAAAGATACCTAGATTCAACCTATCTACCGTTGGCCGCCGCTCTTTCTCTATTTCTGGTCCATCAATCTGGAATGACCTCCCTCTCTCCCTTCGGCAAAAGCCTACATATGACACTTTTAAATCCAACCTCAAGACACACTTGTTTCAAACCTAAGATTTTTGCCTTCTGTTTTCATTTCCTATTTGTCCCTGCCTTCAACATTTGAAATTCCCTTCGCCCTGCCTAAATGTATAGCCTCTATAAGTGTGTGTGTGTGTGTGTGTGTGTGTGTGTGTGTGTGTGTGTGTGTGTGTGTGTGTGTGTGTGTGTGTGTGTGTGTGTGTTGTGTGTGTGTGTGTGCTCGCGCTTTCGAATTTGCTAGAATTATTCATTGTCAGTGGTTGCTTGTTTGTTGTGAGGGTCGAGTGCAAGCGCTTTGATTTGTTTTTACAAGATATAGCGCTATATAAATTCCATGTATTATTATTAAAAGATTTAAATGGTGCAGTAGTTTTTCCAAACAAACGCCTAGAAACTGAACACGTACGTGTTAGCTCCTCCAATAGACCGAACTTGTGTGTTGTTTTTGTTTTTGTTTTAAAGTTAACTGTTTTTTCGTTTTTTCTTCTTTTTTTATCAGATGCATGTAAGAGCAGGATGTGACATGCGTACAAGATTCAAACTTCAAACTTCATGAACACTTTATAGTCTCACAGACAGGGAAATTCAAGATGTTATTGGTTCTGGTCATTTATTCATGTCAGACTTCGACAGTTTACAGAAACATCTTATTTATTTTATTTTATTTTATTCTTTTATTTCGAGGATAATGGAATAATCTCTCACGTGTGTTTTCTACATCCAGTCCCCGTATGTATGCAGTTTTTTGTCAATTTTATCATCCGTTCCCACCCAGCATGCACCCTCTTCTTGGACAGGTGTGAACTCGGCCAGGTTCAAGGTAGATCTAACGACACTTTGCCTGAAAAAAAATCAGTGCAGTAGGCTCCCCCAGATAACCTTGAGAGGGAGGGAAGAAAAGGGTGCAGGATGTGGATATGGCCATGGCTGTGGATATCTCCAGGTGACAGGGAATGGTGGCTTTGTACACATGGCCATGGAATGGCCTTTTGAACGGGGCTAGGCCCCTCAAAGGCTTTTCTACTGCTTTTCTTTGGCATATAAAAGAAGTGGGGGGGGGGGGGGGGGGGGGGGCGTGTGTGTGCATGCATGCGTACGCGTGCTTGTGTGTGTGTGTGTATGTGTGTGTGTATGCATGTATGTGCTTGCGCGCGTGAGTGTGTGCGTGCTTGTGTGTGTGTGTATTGAATCACCAGAAGTATGTCTGTGTTTACACTTTTGATTGGAACTGATTATTTCCTAATTTGCTTGGGGCTGGGTTGTTTGGTTGTTTGCTTTTGAGGGGTGGGGGTGGGGGGGGGGGGTGCTTGGGATTTAAAGAAAAAATATTATCTCCTACAGTTCAACCCATGAAAATGTTCATTATGTAAATCGACAAACTAGCATCATATATCTACTATCAATACTTTTTTTTTAATGATTAGGTTGTTCGTGACCTTGAGTCATGAGACATTATGTCACAAAGTCTAGTCTTATCATATTGCGCGCGTGCGCGCGCGCGCGCACACACACACACACACACACACACACACACACACACACACCACACACACAGAGTGGATCTGATCTCCCTATCTGTAGCAATCGCCCTTACGAGCACACATAAGCGGTATCTCGGTCAGGCAGTCACAGGAGAATTCAATGTCGTAACCTGTTTCTCTTGGCCTTGCATGAAAAAGGTCTGTCCTTCTTTCTTTCTTTCTTTCTTTCTTTCTTTATTTATCTATTTATTTATTTATTTATTTATAGTCCCTTTTTTTTCGTTCTACTTCCTTTGTTGTCGTCGTCCTTGACGTCTTTGGTCGTGTCTCGTCATATCGCAAGTGCAGTTGTCCTTTGATCTCAGTCTTTTTTTTTTTTTTAAAAGCTTTTAAAAAGAAATTCCAAAGCCATTCACTACGACGTTCAGAAATTATAAAAGAAGACATACATATTTTAACATGGTGTTTCGCTGTGGCTTTATGGCCTACATAGAACTTACCTAATTCTATATGTAAAAAAAAAAAAAAAAAAGACAGTAAAATAAAAAAATTTAAAGAAGTTTGCAGTTCGATTCTTCTCCAAAACCCAGTGGTTTTGATTTTTTTTGCGGTATTTTGTTGTTGTCTATTTTTGTTTATTTATCTAAATCCATCCTCAACAGCATGAGTCGTGGTCTAGGTGCTAGTCTTTGGATGGGATAATAAACAGAAGTCACCATGTAGGCAACACACATCTAGTTAAAGTCTGTCCCGAGCCTAAGGCTCACCAGGCCGGTGCTTATCCCGGTTTCTGTGGCGTTAAGCGACTGAGAGTCATTGACTCCCCCCTGGATAGGACGCCAGTCTATCGCAGGGTTAACCCCCAACACAAGGTTGGTACCCCTTTAACACCTGGGTGGGGTGAGAAAATAGCCGTAAAGTGCCTTTTCCAAGGACACAACGCCATAGCCGAAGGCTGGGATCGAACCCGCAACCTTTAGATTACGAGTCCGACGCCCTAACCACTAGACTACAGCGGCAGCTAACACACATCTAGTGCACGTTTTATTTTTTATTTTATTTCTTATTTCGTTCTTTTATTTCGAGGATCATAGACTAAGCAATAATGTAGGGGGGGTTAACATCTAGTCCCCCGTGTGTATGCAGTTTTGTCAGTTTCGTTATCAGTACCCACCGGCACACATTGGCCTACTCTTCCATGTGAAAGAATCCAGTACAAGGACAGTCGTCTGGTATTTTTGCTCTTTTATTTCATTTGGACGTTTTACTTTGAACAGTTAGATTATGCAACAACAACAACAACAACAACAACAAAAGAACACCAAAAGCCATTTACCACAGAAATACTATACAGTGGTATTTGATCGAGAAAATACTTTTCCATGTTTTCAATACACAAATAAATGTGTTAAGTACGTGTTAGGTGCACGTTCCTTGCAAAATTTGACAAATAACACACACACACACACACACACACACACACACACACACACACACACACACACACACACACACACACACACACACACGCACGCACGCACACACACACACACACGTAGGTCAAACAAATGCAGATTACCTGCAGACAGGGAAAAAAAAGAAACAAAATGGCGGCTGTGTCCAGTGCCATCAAGCTGTGTCACTCTGAGCAACAACCCGTGTTTCTCACGCTGGGAAAACTGCACTGGCTGATTACAATGCAATGGGACACAACACCATGCATTACAGTACAATACACCACAGTACAAAACACTACACTACAATACAATATAGTACAATACAATACAATGCACTACACTACACTTCAGCCACCGCTGTAGTCTAGTGGTTAGGGCGTTGGACTCGTAATCTAAAGGTTGCGGGTTCCATCCCAGCTTTCGGCTTTGACGTTGTGCCCTTGGAAAAGGCACTTTACGGCTATTTTCTTACCCCACCCAGGTGTAAAAGGGGTACCAACCTTGTGTTGGGGGTTAACCCTGCGATAGACTGGCGTTCTATCCAGGGGGGAGTCTATGACTCTCAGTCGCTTAACGCCACAGAAACCGGGATAAGCACCGGCCTGATGAGCCTTAGGCTCGGGACAGACTTTAACTAACTTTTTTAACACTACACTACACTACACTGCACTGCACTACACTACACTACACTACACTACACTACACTACACTACACTACACTACACTACACTACACTACAATGCAATTCACTACAGGAAATGCAACACAATACAATGTAATAATTTACAATACAATGCAGCACAATACAATACAATGCAATACAGTACACTACACTCCAATACAATGCAATACAATACAAGACAACACAATGCAATACAATATCATACTATGTACTGCAATGCAATACAATGCAACGGAATACCACACAATACAATGCCATACAATACCATACAATACAATGCAACATAATAATATGCTACAACACAATACAATAGAACATCATACAGTACAATACCACGCCATGAACTGCAATGCAATACAGTTTCATGCAGCACAACACAATGCAATACAATGCAACACAATGCAATAAAACACAGAACCACACAGTGCATTGCATATCCCGCACCAAAATGCTTAGTCAATCTTTAATGTCAGCCAAGTGCCCAAGGTCTACATTATAATGTCGCTATCCTTTGAAATCTTATGTTGAGATTGCCTTCAGCCATGACAGGCTCTTAGCCTATAACAACCTGAACTCTTCTTTAAAGAAGACAAAAATTCTCTGAAGTCGGAACATGGTAACTATCATGAGAATGAGGAACTTGAAACGACTCACAAATACGCAGACTTCTCATCTAGTGTGTACCTAGACAATCTCCCAATGATCCCCAGGTGGGAGGAGTGGAGTCACAGTGTGTACAAAGGCGTTTTGTTCTAGTTTCTTCTCTTTATTCTTTTATTTCGGAAGTAATAGAACAAGCACTCATGTGCCCTTTTTACATCCAGTCCCCGTGTGTATGCAGTTTTGTAAATTTTTCATCTGTTCCTAAAAAGGTAAAGGTGTATCATAACTTATGTGGTCGTAAGGGAGCGAGGCATCAAGGTCAAAACATTTATTTCCAGACGGTACATTGAGTAAGCAAGAAACCTCAGCTTCTCCAGGGACCAGCATGTTGAGGGCATGTACCCATTAACAGCTGGGTGAACAGGGAAACTACTGAAGCCAAGGCGAACAAACGGTCACCCATCCAACGCTCGATGCGTGAGTGCGCTGACTACTGAGCTATATCCTCTTTCCGCTACCTGCACACAATGGCCTACTCTTGCGAAAAGCGGAACGGATGTTTAACATGTAGCAAGATGTTCTGTGTGCGTTCGCACACGGCACCTCGGTTTATAGTCTCAACCGAAGAACTTTTAGGGGGAGTGGAGTCGGCACTGATGTGAACTCCCGGTGGGACCCTTGAACGAGGTTCGAACCCGGGTCAGCAGATCACGAGTGCAATGTGCAACGCTCTAACCACCAGACTATCCGTCACCCAAGGGAATGTCCAACAGCATACAATACAATGCAGCACAACACACTGCAACGCTATGCAATACACTACAAAGCATTACAATTCCAAAAAACACAATACAGTTGCGTAGGTTTAATAAGAAGACGACAGACCGTGTGACAGAGTCTTTAAGTTCCTATCAAAGAGAGATGATGAATGAGGTCATTTCAATACAGAAAGGTCAGGCAGATAACCAATGAAAATGTAGGACACTGCCTGCCCCCTGGCCATGTCCATCCTTGCTCACTGTCGGCCTGCAGTGGACTGTGGTGTTTTGCATCATCCCCCTCACACACATGACAGGATTGGAGGTGCTGAGTGACTCACTGTCTGCAGTAGTTCAGTTTTTGTTGTTTTTACAGTATACATTTGTCATTTTCAGTCAGTTAAAAAATAAAGAAACATACATCCTTCAAATACAAAAAAAACATGCTAGCGCTTTGCTACTCTGACTTAGACAGCGAGGGGAGAGGGGGGGGGGGGGTGAGGGAAGAAGGGAGGGAGTCAGCGTTAGGTCATGTTCATGGTCTTCTCCTTGGTTGTGAACTCTCTGACAGCAACTATCATTGTCTGTCATATGAGCAAAAATGTGTTGCGCTGCCGATAAGTCCCTGGCAAGTCAGACCCAGCATGCACATTCCACTCCGGAGTAGTTCGTGGTCTAAAGAATGCAGCTTCGACTGGGGGCTGAACCGTTTGGTTAACGAGAGAGGGAGGAGGGGTGGGGGTTTCTATAACTTCCATCAGAATGAATCCATTTCTGTCAAAAGAGAGTTAAAATCCAGTGTCCTCCCCCGAGGGGGTGGGGGGTTGTCTTTCAGTGTAAAGAGCCTTCCCATCTTCTAGAGACTCTGTGCTAGAAATGTCCTCTTTTCTATCCCTTTCTTTCTGTCTTTTTTTCCAGTACCTTGTTATCATCTCTCTTACTCTTGTTTTTGTTTGTTTATGTTCCTAGTCCGTTTTCTGCCTTTTTTTTTCAAGCAATTTTTGAAAGTTTGTTTTCCCAAAGTCTGAAAAGGGCTACCTTAGTGGTGGGGAAAAGAAGGGTGGGGTATACAAAACCTCACCATTGATGAACCTCGGGTCTCTAGCAGAGGAATGGGAGGGGAACACTGGGGGGGGGGGGGGAACCTGTGTGTCCGTGTGTGAATGTTTTGTTTGTTTTGTTTTGTTTAATGTCCTTCACTACCTGATGATATAGACACACCCGCATTCAAACTATCACCTCTCTCTCTCTCTCTCTCTCTCTCTCTCTCTCTCTCTCTCTCTCTCTCTCTCTCTCTCTCTCTCTCTCTCTCTCTCTCTCTCTCTCTCTCTCTCTCTCTCTCTCTCTCTCTCTCTCATATATATGTATATACATACATACATACATACATACATATACATACATACATACATACATACATACATACATACATACATACATACATACATACATACATACATACATACATAAACTAAGAACTAACTATAGTAGAGGTCTTACTGGGGAAGAATATATAATCTCAGCAACTGATGTTATGAACTGCTGAGATTCATATAAAAACTTCTTGAACAGTGGCATATCTTTTTTTTTAAATATCTAGGCCTCTCCTTTAAACAGGTCAATAAGAATTCAGCAATCAAACAATAAATGGTGGATTGAAAGAGGTTGAGAACAGCAACATGACACATTTTAAGAATATTTGGTATCGCATGCACTTAGCCTCAGTTTATATAGTAACATTTCTAGTTGACGTGAACAAGAAATTTGTTGAATGTGTGACGTTTTCTGTGTGTGACTGTACGTTATCTTGTGCACACTAGTGTCAAGAACCCAACACACTTTCTGCTGATAAAAGAGTAGACAAGTCGTGTGTATGGGCAGTGGTATGAGGAACATGAAACTACCCAGCCTACACCCGAAATTCATCAAGCATTAATAAATAATTTTTAAAAAAATAAAAATCGGTTAAATAAAGGTCAGTGGAACATCCGTCAAGTGGTGTAGTGGTAAGTGTGGTGCATACCTATAGTCTGTTGAAAAAACAATCTGCTCGCTGGGGAATAAAAAAAAAAAAACTGTGGGGAAACCCGAAACCCGGACACCAGCCTGGCTAGTGCTGTTTAAAAGCAGGGTATGACTGACACACCTGTCGTGTCCTGAAGGGGTTATTGTCGTTAAGTGGACAGGGTCACCCGAGAAAAAACCCTCTCCTCCCTGGGTCTGGAGACTTCCCCTCTCCTTCCCTTCCCTTCCCCAGGTGGGCTGTCAATGCACTGACTGCAAAACACAAGACAGACAGTTCCAAATCTGACAGTTCCTATTGTCTTTCCAGCCTGCGAATCAAACAACAAGATTTCCCCGGGGAAGTTGGGGAGTCAGTCGTCTTACGTTCCCACTCCCGCATGAGGTTGTTGTTTTGTTCTATGTGATATCCCTTTATTGCCATTGATTTTTTGGGGGGGCGTGTTTTCATGTGAGGCGATAGAGAGCGACCTGATAATCAGTTTAAAAATAATTTCCAGTCATGTCTGGACCCGGCTCACACCAAGTTGAAGGCCTTAATCCATTTAGGGACAAGCCAATCATTTAAGGACATGCATGCCATACCCTTAGTGCACCAGCACTTAAGAGCAAAGACTGAGAGGTACATCATCAAGCAATTCTTCACCATGCAAAGCGGATCAGTCACTAACAGCCCCCAGTGCTTTAGTTGCAAACTGAGTATACCTGGCATTTCGCCTGGTTTTTTGTTGGCGGGGTTTTGGGGGGGTTGTTTTGTGTGTGTGTGTGTGGTGTGTGGGGGGGGGGGGGGGGGGGGGGGTTAAGTGCACTCAATATGATTTGCTTCCGTGAACTAAAACGTGTTGGAACTGTACACTGCCTGCCTAAACACAGGTTTCAGTTTTGGCTTGGGGTTTTTTGTTGTTTTTTTGGGTGGGGGTGGGAAGGGGTTTTTTGGGGGTGTTTTTTTTCGAAATATAAACAAAGGTAAACTGATGGAAGTTGTTGGTAAAATGCCCTTAAGAGGCAGAAATGAATGTGTGAATAATTTTGTCTGTCTGTCTGTCTGTCTATCTGTCTGTGTCTGTCTGCCTGTCTGCCTGTCTGTCTGTCTGTCTGTCTGTCTGTCTGTCTCTCTCTCTCTCTCTCTCTCTGTCTCTCTCTCTCTCTCTCTCTCTCTCTCTCTCTCTCTCTCTCTCTCTCTCTCTCTCTCTCTCTCTCTCTCTCTCTCTCTCTAACCACTCACACACACAAAGTGGATCAGTGGTCTAGAGGTAACGCGCCAGCCTAGAAAGCAAAAAGCCTGGGTCGGAGTGTGCGGTGGTTCGAATCCAGTTTGGGCCCCAAACTTTTCTCCCATCCATTAGATCATGAGTGGTGGTCTGGATGCTAGTCTTTTGGATGAGACGATAAACCGAGGTCCTGTGTGTTACACATCATTATTTAGCGCGCGTAAAAGAACCCACGGCAACAAGAGGGTTGTCCCTGACAAAATTCTGTAGAAAAAAGCCACTCTGATAGGGAAACAAATACAATTGCAGACAAGAAAAAAAATGGGTAGGCGCTGCACTTGTGGCGACGCGCTCTCCCCGGGGAGGCAGCCCGAATTTCACGCAGAGAAATCTGCTGTGACATAAAGCTGTATGTATAAATAAATAAATAAAATAAAGTGTGTGTGTGTGTGTGTGTGTGTGTGTGGTGTGTGTGTGTGTGTGTGTGTGTGTGTGTGTGTGTGTGTGTGTACACATCTCTCTCTCTCTCTCTCTCTCTCTCTCTCTCTCTCTCTCTCTCTCTCTCTCTCTCTCTCTCTCTCTCGGATAGCCTAGTGGTCAGAACATTGCGCTGGCAATTTGACGACCCAGGTTCGAGTCCGGTCGAGGAGATTTTTCTTCCTGGAGTTAACATCAGTGCTGACTCCACTCTCCCCAAAAGTCCTTCGGATGAGACTTTAAACCGAGGCCCCGTGTGCGAACGCACGCAGAACATCTTGCGCACACGTTAAATCCTGCTCCGCTTTTCGTAAGAGTAGGCCATCGTGTGCCGGTGGGAACAGATGACATTTCCAAAACTACATACACACGGGGACTGGATATAAAAAAGCACAAGAGTGCTTATTCCATTATCCTCGATATTGTAAACCCTGGTTTGTTTACTAAAGCCACTCACAGCAGTGTCAACACCTTGAGTATTACGCTTCTAATTTTGACGTCATTTTTTTTTTTTTTTTTTTAAAGTCTGGTGTTGCTGTGATCCTCTTTCCAATATCTCTCAGACCTACTTTTATGTTGTCCGGCTTTTGTTCTCACACCCCTCAGGGCTTTTGGAGATGGGTGAGGGATATGTCTGCCTTGAATTTTGCATCCTCGGCATAAAGAGACAGGGTGAGACTTTATCGCTTCAACCTATTGTTTGTTGCCTTGCTGTGTGACTTTCTCTTTGTTGACATAGATCTAATTCATTTATTTTTCAATTTCGTTTTCATTCTGTGTGCACACAATTTCTTCCCTCTAGATTTTCAATACGCTTACAGAGGACAGTTATTACATGTTTAGATCTAAAATAGAGCTCACTGCGACAGATGGCGATGTCAAAGTGTTGAGTAAATAAGCTATTACACTATTCCATTGCAACAGCTGGCTTGTTTGCTGAACCAGTTGTCGCACTCAAATTGTTGCTGTCTGCTTTATGAAAGCTTGTTCTAGGCCTAAACTTTTTCTTTGAACTTTTTGTCTCCGTAACTGTTTTGGTTGGCAAACTGATCCCTAAAAGTTCTGGTCATTTTACCTGTTTTTCTGAGCAAATTTTTCTTTTAAAAAATACGAGTTAGCACAGTTTTTGACCATTTTTGATACGGGAGATTGATAACTGTGTTCCTGTAACTTCTGTGGTGGTTGAGGAGCTTGGTGTCAGAGATGCCACCTTCTGCAGGGACCAGCATCTTGAAGGTGGCGCCCATCTCCTGTCCCTCACTGCTTTACCTTCCCTGACTCTAAAGAGGGAAGGAAGGTACCCATGGACAGCAGGGTGAACTGGGAGGGAGGGGGATGGACTTAAGCCAAGGTGCAAAACCATGAACACCTCGGTGCCTCATTGTTCACAAAGTGTTACTGGTTTACCGTAATGATGGAACTAAACAAAAATTCAGCTATGGCTTGATGGTCTTCCTCTACTGTGCTATCACTGACCTGTAGTTTTGTACTCATTTATCGAATGAAAGTTGTTGAAAACAATTTTTGTACTCATTTATCCAATGAAAGTTGTTGAAAACAATTTTTGTACTCATTTATCCAATGAAAGTTGTTGAAAACAATTTTTGTACTCATTTATCGAATGAAAGTTGTTGAAAACAATTTTTGTACTCATTTATCGAATGAAAGTTGTTGAAAACAATTTTTGTACTCATTTATTGAATGAAAGTTGCTTAAAACAATTTTTGTACTCATTTATCGAATGAAAGTTGCTTAAAACAATTTTTATACTCATTTATCGAATGAAAGTTGTTGAAAACAATTTTTGTACTCATTTATCGAATGAAAGTTGTTGAAAACAATTTTTGTACTCATTTATTGAATGAAAGTTGTTGAAAACAATTTTTGTACTCATTTATCGAATGAAAGTTGTTTAAAACAATTTTTGTACTCATTTATCGAATGAAAGTTGTTTAAAACAACCGTCACCCATTCATAAGGCATCCATGTTCAACAGCGCTTAACCTTAGGATAGGGAGAGGGCAACAGCTAAGCTATGCTGTCTTGTCCCCTGTTATGTTTTACGGAGCCCTTTTTTTAGTTTTCCTGTGGTAGGCTAGGACTGGTTTCTCTCTCTTGCAGACCACACCACGAGACAAGGTATCAAAGTACCATCTGAATGAAGGAAGTAGTTTGCGAAAGTAGACAGCGTAAAAAAAAAAAAAAAATATTTTTAAATGCCGGCATAGTTAATAGTCAACACACACGCACATAATGTTACTGATTTTACCTGTCTGTCTGTCTGTCTGTCTGTCTGTCTGTCTGTCTGTCTGTCTGTCTGTCTGTCTGTCTGTCTCTCTCTCTCTCTCTCTCTCTCTCTCTCTCTCTCTCTCCTCTCTCTCTCTCTCTCTCTCTCTCTCTCTCTCTCTCTCTCTCTCTCTCTCTCTCTCTCTCCTTCGGATGAGACTTTAAACCGAGGCCCCGTGTGCGAACGCACGCAGAACATCTTGCGCACACGTTAAATCCTGTTCCACTTTTCGTAAGAGTAGGCCATCGTGTGCCGGTGGGAACAGATGACAATATTTACAAAAACTGCATGCACACGGGGACCGGATGAAAAAAAGCACATGATTGCTTATTCTGTTATCCTCGATATAAAAGAATAAATGAAAAATGAATGAATGAATGAAATGTCTGTCTGTCTGTCTGTCTGTCTGCCTGTCTCTCTGTCTATCTTTCTGTCTGTCTGTCTCCCCCCCCCTCTCTCTCTCTCTCTCTCTCTCTCTCTCTCTCTCTCTCTCTCTCTCTCTCTCTCTCTCTCTCTCTCTCTCTCTCTCCCTCCCCCTGTGTGTGTGTGTGTGTGTGTGTGTGTGTGTGTGTGTGTGTGTGTGTGTGTGTGTGTGTGTGTGTGTGTGTGTGTGTGTGTTTTGTGTGTTTGTGTTGTGTGTGTGTGTGTGTGTTGTGTGTGTGTGTGTGTGTGTGTGTGTGTGTGTGTGTGTGTGTGTGTGTGTGGTGTGTTGTGTGTGTGTTGTGTGTACCTGTCAGTCGGTCTGTTTGTCTGTTTGCCTGTCTGTCAGTCTGTTTGACGAAACCTGACTGACCAATCTTTCAGTGGCGAACGTCTCTCCAAGAGCACTCTGACCACCAATGCCGTAAATCAAATAATCAGCCCACCACACGTACGCAGGCAGAGAGAGAGAGAGAGAGAGAGAGAGAGAGAGAGAGAGAGAGAGAGAGAGAGAGAGAGAGAGAGAGAGAGAGAGAGGAATGGCTGGCTGGCTGCCTGGCCCTGACTTCAAGTTGAACCTGTGGGCTTGTAAACTAATGGCTCGTACTATATCCACCACCACCACCACCTACCCCCTACCCACCCACCTACCCACCCACATACACACACACACCTACACCTACACACTCACTCACTCACACACCACACACACACACACACACACACACACACACACACACACACATCACCACACACACACACACACACACACACACACACACACACACACACACACACACACACACATTCACACACACACACACACACACACACACACACACACACACACACACACACACACACACACTTAAACATAACAACCACCAGCGACAACCGCTGCACAAAACAGCATGTCATCAAATAACCGTTTGACATTGGAAGTAACTGATAAAAATAACGGCCCGCGTCAAGCTGCCTATAGGCATGTGGACAGCTGGCAAGGGTGCTAGGAAAATCAGGTAACTAATTAACCATCTAACTGCAGGACAAAATGTAAAAAAAAATAATAATAATAATAAAAATAAAATAAATGGCTTGTCTTTGAGAAATGGGCAAGGGAGAGAGAGAGGCATTGTAAAGAGTGCATGGCCTTGACAAGAAAAGAAGATAAGGGACTAGAAGTGTACTCCTGGTTACTACAGCTATAAAACATTTGGGCTGTAGAAAGGAAAGCCTCAACGAGCTGTTATCTGCAGTTACACACTGATACGTGTCTCTCCTGATCAGACGTAAGGTACAACAGTTACGCGTGTTCTGACACAGTATTTCTTCATGTGCCTGTGATGTGCCTGCAGATGATTGTTTATCTTTGATTTTGAAAGAAGAAATCATCAATACATTTTATTTGGCAGGTTCGAGTGTGTTTAATATCTGTTGATCGTCAATTCTATTGACCACGATATGGGTCCATCCTTCAAAGAGGAGTTTTCGTGGCGGAATTTCTCGCTGGGACGATTTCATAAGGCGGAAGCTTTTTGTGAAGCACAGGTAAAAGACAGGTGGGTTTATTTGAGGATTAAGGGAGGGCTAATTTTGGAAGTTGTTTTGTTCGGTTTCTTTCTTTGTTTCTTAGTTTAGGCATTTGTTTACCTATCTATTCATTTGCTATTTGGTTGTTGTTCGGTCTTTTGCTTTTTTTTAATCTATGCTCAATATTGTATGCACGTGTTCATTTGAGCGTTCATTCATTCATTTATTGATTTAGCTATTCACTAATGTGTTTAATTTTCTATCTGTTTTGCTATTAATTCATTCATTCATTCAGTCATCTACCTATTCATTCATTTATTTATTAGTTTGTATGTCTCTTCGTTTCTCTGTTTATCTCTGTTACTTACTTCCCCCCCCCCCCCCCCCCTTATTCATTTACTGTTTATGTGTCTACATTGATTCCTCTCGTTTGTTAATGTTTTTCTTTGCATGGCATAGGCTAAAAGCTGTGTCACTTATTGATGTGATCTTATTGCCAGAGCTTACCTGTATATACCATATTATAGGTGTGATGTATTGCCGGGCCTACCTTAAGATGTTATGTTGTAGGTGTAATCTTATTTCCAGGGTCTACATTTAATGCAATGTTATAGGTGTAATCTCATTGCAAGGGCCTACCTTTACATGTTATAGGTGTAATCTTATTTCCAGGGTCTACATTTAATGCTATGTTATAGGTGTAATCTCATTGCAAGGGCCTACCTTTACATGTTATAGGTGTAATCTTATTTCCAGGGTCTACATTTAATGCTATGTTATAGGTGTAATCTCATTGCAAGGGCCTACCTTTACATGTTATAGGTGTAATCTTATTTCCAGAGCTTACCTTTACATGTTATGTTATAGGTGTAATATCATTTCTAGGGCCTACCTTTACATGTTATGTTATAGGTGTAATCTTATTGTCAGGACCTACCTGTATATACTGTGTTATAGGTGTAATCTCATTGCAAGGGCCTACCTTTAGATGTTATGCTATAAGATGTCATGTTGAAATTGTCTTCAACCATAACAGACTGTTACCCTAAGTACCTACTCTCTCATCTAGAGAACAAAAAAAGTCCTCAGAAATGGGAAAATGGCTGCCTAGGAATGTGGCAAGGTAGTTGAAAGCAGTTACACTGTCAGCAGAACTTCTCATCCGGTGTGTACCCAACAGTCCCAAGGTGATGCCCAGGTGGGATGAGTCAAACGGGGTGCATACTTTGGGTAACCACACACACACACACACACACACACACACGCACGCACGCACGCACGCACGCACGCACGCACGCACGCACGCACGCACGCACACACGCACGCACGCACGCACGCACGGGATAGCCTGGTGGTCAGAACATTGCGCTCGCAATTTGACAACCCGGGTTCGATTCCCGGTCGTGGGAATTTTTCCCCTGGAGTTAACATCAGTGCTGACTCCACCCTCCCAACAAGTCCTTCGGATGAGACTTTAAACCAAGGCCCCGTGTGCGAACGCACGTAGATCATCTTGCGCACATGTTAAATCCTGTTCCACTTTTCGTAAGAGTATGCCATCGTGTGCCTGTGGGAACAGATGACAAGATTTACAAAACTGCATACACACAGGGATTGGATGTAAAAAAGCACACGAGTGCTTATTCCATTATCCTCGATATAAAAGACTAAAATGAAATTTTTTTTAAAAATCCACTACCACTACCACAGCGTTAAACTGGGAAACACGTAACCACCACAACCATAGCAACAAGAACGACATTTTTGTCTGTGTGAGACAAGTCAGAAGGCATTATTCATCCCATATGGGGGCAGTTAGAAAGCGTTACACATACTGACCCATGCCAGTGCTTAGTAATCTCGTAATGAATAGCAAAATACAAAAACTCATTCAAACCACCTTGAAAACTATTTCCCTCTGTTGTGTGTGTGTGTGTGTGTGTCGTGCGTGCGTGCGTGCGTGCGTGCGTGCGTGCGTGCGTGCGTGCGTGCGCGTGCGTGCGTGCGTGCGTGTATGTATTTGCAAGTGAAAATGAATTTGGCAGACACAGTCACGTCCACTGTGAACATAATTACGCCCCCAAAAAAGGACGAATAAAACATTGCTTTATTGTATAACACAACTCTCTCACACTTCGTTATATCTTTTTAGCTCTTGATACCCATATAATTATGTCAACATCACACGGGAAGTAACAGGAATTAAACGTCAGTAGAGTTCTTCATGATTTGTCAACGAAAATGTTACAACTCTGCCGATTAAATGTGTTAGATGATGATGACACAAAACAATTTTGATGAAATGAATCTATTTGTCTGTATATGTATGTATGTATGTATGTATGTATGTATGTATGTATGTATGTATGTATGTATGTATGTATGTATGTATGTATGTATGTATGTATGTATGTATATATGACCATCTCTCTCTCTCTCTCTCTCTCTCTCTCTCTCTCTCTCTCTCTCTCTCTCTCTCTCTCTGTCTCTGTCTGGTCGGTCTGTCTGTCTGTCTGTCTGTCTGTCTGTCTGTCTGTCTGTCTGTGTGTCTGTCTGTCTCTCTCTCTCTCTCTCTCTCTCTCTCTCTCTCTCTCTCTCTCTCTCTCTCTCTCTCTCTCTCTCTCTCTCTCTCTCTCTCTCTCTCTCTCATATGGTGCAGAAATTTGGGGTTTGGATGCAGCTGTAACGCATTGTGAATCAATGCACCTCTTTGCTTTAAAGCAGTTCTTAGGCTTAGATAGACGAACGCCCAATGATCTTGTGTATAGTGAAACTAATAGGTATCCTCTCTCCGTTAATGCTGCTGTAAGATGAATTAGATACTGGATTAAGATTCTACATATGGATGAGAACAGGCTACCTTTTAAGTCTTACAAGATGCTTTATGATCTAGATGCCAAAGGAAAAAACAACTGGGCTACACAAATACGCACCTGTTTATGTGAACTCGGTTTGGGATTTGTTTGGCTCAATCAAGGTGCTGGAAGTTGTACAGAATTTATAAACGCTTTCAGACAAAGACTGATTGACTGCCGATGGCAGCAATGGAATGATCATATACAAACCAGTGAAAGATATCAAATGTATAAACAATTTGTAAGTACACATGATATCAAACCTCATTTAAAGCTCGATATGGACATACATTTGAAAAGAATTATGTCTAAGTTTAGACTTGGCGTATCAGATATAAATGTTCATAAATTCAGATACAGAGGATATGATGTTGATGACCTCAGGTTACTATGCCCATTATGTAAGCAGCCACCTGAAGATGAAATGCATTTTGTGTTATGCTGTCCAGTGTTAGAAGATGTTATGCAGAGTTACATCCCTATGAAATATAGAAGGCAGCCTAATTCTTTTAGACTCTGTTCACTCATGGCGTCAAGTCAGCCTGAGGTTGTGCGTAGCTTTGCTCTATATTTGTGTAAAGCCTTTAGAATAAGAGATACTTTATTATCGTAGGTCACTTATTTTGCTACTGATTTTGTTGCAATACAATTCTGCTGTTGTCATTGCTGTTGCCTTTTATTCCACACCAAAATACTAAGTAGTTTGGCAACCCCCTTCATGTATAGGTCAATGGCCTTTCTCTCTCTCTCTCTCTCTCTCTCCTCTCTCTCTCTCTCTCTCTCTCTCTCTCTCTCTCTCTCTCTCTCTCTCTCTCTCTCTCTCTCTCTCTCTCTCTCTCTCTCTCTCTCTCTGATTGTCTGTCTGTCCGTCTGTCATATATATATATATATATATATATATATATATATATATATATATATATATATATATATATATATATATATATATAAAAGCTTTGCTAAAGATCTGCACACCTGTTGGATGTCACAGCTGAAGCCAAACAGTAAAAACTGCAGATAGAGAAAAACACCGCTATGTTCAACATCCTTTTTAGTAGTCAGTTTTGTGTGGACATTTTCCTCCCAAAGCCCAAGTGATGTGTAGAGTGCACACCAAAGAATGGCCCGGCCTAAAAGCTGTTTCAGTTATTGCCGTTAGTCTGCTTTCTCGTTCAGAGTACAAGCAATCCTCTGAAGGCGGAGCGTGGCTGTCTATATGGCTAGGTACTTGAATAAGGGGACGGGATAGCCTAGTGGTCAGAACATTGCACTCACAATTTGACGACCCGGGTTCGATTCCCGTTCAAGGAGATTTTTCTCCTGGAGTTAACATCAGTGCCGACTCCACTCTCCCCAAAAGTCCTTTGGATGGGACTATAAACCGATGCCCCTTGTGCGAACGCACGCAGAACAGCTGGTGCACACGTTAAATCCTGTTCCGCTTTTCGAAGGAGTTGGCCATTGTGTGCTGGTTGGAAAAGATTACTAAATTGACAAAACTGCATACACACAGGGACTGGATGTAAAAAAAAAGCACATTAGCGCTTATTCCATTCTCGTCGAAATAAAAGAATAGATAAGGTAAATAAAATGATAAGATAACTGAATAAATAGATAGAGTCCTACACGCAAACTTCTCATCCGGCATGTACTTTTTCTAATTTTTTGCAATTTTTTTTTTTCCGTTCCTTTGCTCCAGCTCCCAGATTCATCAATGGTGAGCTTTTGCGTATGGTACTGTTTTTATCCGGCCATTAAGGTATGCTGCATTCCTATTCGGAGAATGATGTCTTGACACCACACCTGTTATCCACACAATCTGGGTTTTTTAAGGAAAAATTCTCATCTGTTGTCACCGGCACACTATGGCCAATTCTTCCTAAAGAAAGAACAGGCATGCGTAAGATATTCTGCGTGCGTTCGCACACGGGACTTCGGTTTATAGTCTCATCCGAAAGACTTTGGGAGGTGAGGGGAGTGGAATGGGCACTGATACAAACTCCAAGGGAAAAATCCCCTTGAACGAGGCAGCTCCGACCTAGGATTGATCCCAGATCGTCAGATCACAAGCACAACGCTCTAACCACCAGGCTACCCCGTCCCACAGCATGCACTGTCAATCCCACAGTGATTCCCACATGGGTTGAGAGTCAGAGTGCACATCTGGGTGACCCCAGGATGTTAAGCTGGGGAACGCACAACAACAACAACAGCAGCAACAACTAAAATCTGCATACCTTTATCACGTCATTAATTAACGAGGCCATGTACCCTGTCCTGCATAATAAAGGAAAGAGGTAAAAATGTCCCATAATCTCTGTGGTCGTAAAGGAGCGAGGCATCAGAGACCTCAGCTTTTCTAGGGGCCAGCATAATGAGGATGGCGCCCATCCCCTCTCCCTCGCTGCTTTACCTTCCCTGACCCTAAAGAGAACAGGTAAATATTTACATCTGGGTGAACTGAGGTGCTGTACTGAAGCCAAGGCACGCAAACAGCCACCCATCCATTTGGTAACCACGCTGGATGCTGCTTAACCTTAGCTTGGGGGAAAGCTGGGGGATAATCGTCATTGATTGCTTGTGTGGTGTATAGGTCGATGCAAGCACTTTGATTTGTTTCGAAAGATATTGCACCATATAAATTCCGTCTATTATTATTATTAAAGCGAGTGCTCTCACCACTGAGCTCTCCCATCCCCCATGAATGAATTTTCCACACACAAAAATACCCTCAACCCTTATAACAGTTTTCTTCTCTCTTTTCTTTTCTCTGTGTGACAGTGGCGATGGCCCAGGCTAGTGTTCGTGCTGTACCGCAGCCTCATGTGCTGCTACACCTCTTCGGCTTCATCTACATCCTGGCCAACCTGGAAATCCCAGCCCCCCACCACGTCTTCATGGTCTACCTGACCAACTGGACCTACCTGCTGGAGACGCTCTTCTTCCTCTGGGGCGCCGTGTTGGCGTTCTTCCACCTCTGCAAGCCAGACTACTTCAGCCGCCTGAGGGCTCGGAGAAGCCTGCCTGAGCAGCAGAGTCGACGTGGAGAAATCAGGCACGGACAACCCTGCGTTCGTGGGTAACAAGACCGGGGACCACCCCGCTAGTTATGGAAGCGGGCAGGTGCATGCTTCTTCTGCAGAACATCGGGATTCCATTTCTGGGCAGGTCAGGTGGTGGCAACATCTTTGCCCTGGTACGTTCAGGTGTTCTGGTTTCTGAGCAGCGTGATCCATGTCATGGTGTTCGTGGTCACTGTCGTATACTTCGTCGCCTTGTACTCTCCCAGCGAGGGGGTGGACCTCAATAACATGAATGTCCATGCCCTCAATTCTGTCATTGTCGTCGTTGACGTCTGCGTCTGTGCCAGACCGGTCCGTCTGCTGCACGCGCTGTATCCCATTCTGTACGGCTTAGCCTACGTCATCTTCAGCGCCATCTACTGGTCTCAGGACCACGAGAAGAACGTTCTGTACGCCAATGTGCTGGACTGGAACATGCCTGGCATTGCCACCGGTGTGGTGTTCGGGTTGGGGGTGGTGGGCATTCCGTTCTTGCAGCTTGTCCAGTACGGGGTGTACCGGCTGAGGTTGTGCCTCTACTGTAAGATTTATGGGGAGGGCTATCTGTGATGACCTTGCTAGCTGTACAGGGGGGAGGGGGGGGGGCTGATTGACGCGGGTGAGTTGGGGAGGAGGTGTTGAAAGGGCATTCTGTTGTGGGATGAAGTGTGGGTGTCTGGGTGTGGGGGGTGTGTGTGTGTGTGTGTGTGTGTGTGTGTGTGTGTGTGTGTTGTGTGTTGTGTGGCGTGTGTGTTGTGTGTGGTGTGTGTGTGTGTGTGTGTGTGTGTGTGTGTGTGTGTGTGTGTGTGTGTGTGTGTGTACATTCATAGGGAGGGAGGTGAAGATGAGTGGATGGGTTGTGGATGAGTGATTAACCGGGTGAATGTATACCTGCTTGTGCATCGCAGAAATTAAAGGAACGCACAAAGCAGAACCTGAACCTTAAATTCTTTACTGAATCGCTATCTGCCTAGAGATTTCCCGCGACAAGTTGTGGACATAATTGTGATGGATCTGTTCTTGATGACCTAACACCATTTTCCGCCCATCATTAGAAATGAATCTAAACAACCGAGAAACTTCCTGTGAATCCCCTATCACAATAACACTGGATTTTGACATGCAAAGTGTTGATCCTTTTTTTACAGAGTTATTTTAACTGACAGGATTCACAGCCTACTGCCTGATGTTAGACGAAAGACCTTGTATAATTATGTCTTGCGGTGCGTGGTACTTATACCTGCTAACTTCCCATTACATTTCTTTTTCATAGTCTAGTCAAACGTCTCGTTTAGGGGACAATGTAGCCTGGTGGTTAAAGCAATGCGCTCGCGACCTGACGGCCAGGGTTAGGGATCAATCCTGGGTTTGAGCTCCTACCCGGACACCTGTTCTTTGTTCAGCTGAAGAAGCTCCGTGCCTTTATTTTATTCTATCTTATTATATCTGATGTTACACCACTTTAAGTCAGGACAGATTTCTCTCCGTGAAATTCGGGCTGCTCTCTCCGGAGAAAGCGCCTAGCCACAAAGAGCAGTACCACCTTTTTCTTTTTTTTTTTTACTTTTCCTGTCTGCAGTTGTATTTGTTAACCTATCAGTGTGGCTTTTTCTACATAATTTTGCCAGATACAACTCTCTTGTTGCCATGGGTACTTTTACGCGTGCTAAATAATTATGTGTAACACACGGGACCTCCATTGATCGTTTCATCCGAAAGACCAGCACCCAGACCACCACTCATGATCTAATGGATGGGGGAATAGTTTCGGTCCCAAACGGGGATCAAACCACAGCACACTTCTGACCCGGACTTTTCGTATTCTAGGCAGGTGCGTTACCTCTAGACCACCGACCTATCACAAGATTCAAACAAACCACTATCGGCCGTCGCTCTTTCTCTATTTCTGGTCCATCCACCTGGAATGACCTTCCTCTGTCACTTCGCCCAAATCCTGGCTGTATTTTGATACTTTGAAATCCAGCCTCAAAACGCACTATTTCCTACCTGCATCTTCCCCTCATATCTGACCCTGCTTTTGCAACACCCACCTTTATCTCCACCACCATACTTAAGCAAGTTGTGAGCACGCGCGTGCGTGCGTGCGTGCGTGTGTATAATGTGTGTGAGCGAGTGAGAGAGAGAGAGAGAGAGAGAGAGAGAGAGAGAGAGAGAGAGAGAGAGAGAGAGAGAGAGAGAGAGTATAGATTTGATATCTGTTAATTCTAATATTAAATATTTAATATATAATTATTAAAACCGTCCACACACTTTGTGGACGGTTGCATGATTATGTGTAAATGATTTGAATATAAACGCTTCATTTTGTTTGCTTTTCTATATTCAGTGCTGTATAACTTCCGTGCATCTTCATTATTATTAATTAGTCAAGGCGATTTTTTCCCTCTATAACAGTGCCCACGCTGCTTCCCCGGGAGTCCTTCGGATGACTCAGTAAACAGGGGTCTGGTGTGGAAACGCACGCAGAACATCTACAGAACATCTTGCACACACGTTGATAAAACCCGCTCTGCCTTTATGAAAATAGGAAGAGTAGGCCATTCCGTGCTAGTACGAACGGATGAAAAAATCTATTTTTAAAAAAAAGACGCATGCACACTGGTGTCGTGATTGACGTGACTCCCGATGTCGGAATGCGGCTGCCTTCATGGTGGGTGACGCCAAAGCTCACCATTGGTCAACCTCGGATTTTTAGCCGAGGGACGAAAAAAAAATATCCTGTTTCAATTCCAAAGGTCCTTTACACTTGTCTTTTTTTTTTTTTTTTTTTTTTTTTGCTGCCTCGTCTTCTGTGACGTTCCCGTACTGCTGTTCCAACGCCGCTCATTTCAATCTCCCCGCCACAGCCATACCCAGATTCGTTGTGTCTCAGCCCCGGGGTCGGGAGTCCACAGGGAGCTCATC